>JASSUY010014077.1:0-62595 GCA_032466535.1 Forpus xanthops
GTGAGGCACTGGAATGGGTTGCCCAGGGAAGTTGTGAATGCTCCATCGCTGGTGGTGTTCAAGGCTGGGTTGGACATGGCCTTGGGTGACATGATTTAGTGTGAGGCGTCCTTGCCCATGGCAGGAGGGTTGGAACTGGATGATCTGAAGGTCCTTTCCAACCCTGACTATGCT
This sequence comes from Forpus xanthops, assembly GCA_032466535.1. Classification (NCBI taxonomy): domain Eukaryota; kingdom Metazoa; phylum Chordata; class Aves; order Psittaciformes; family Psittacidae; genus Forpus; species Forpus xanthops. Next base: position 175 of record JASSUY010014077.1, read on the forward strand.
ATGATTCTATGACCTGCACACAGTGAATACTACAGCAGCACTGCTCACTGTCGTGCGCCTCAGTGGCTTTCCTACAGCAGGTTTCTAACTGTGATGTTGCTCTTTCCATGCAGGAAACTCAGTTTTCCCTCTCCATCAATTTCCATCCTTGAGCTTTTGAACACACCCGCTTGGCACTGAAGAGAAAACATCACATTTGGAGAAACATCTCCTTTCCAATGCATCCAAAGCGACAATCAATCAACGCTGTTTGACACAGGCAAATCCTTGCCATGTAGTTAATCCCTTTTCTTTTAAATCACAAAAAAAAAACCAACACTGTATGTATTGATTTTATTATGCCATAAATGCATTTTTATGGTGTACTCCCTCTGGACTTGCTCGAAGTGGGAAGATGCTTAAAAACTGCTTTGGAAAAACCCCCACATTCTTCCTACAGGAGGAGTAAGTATCAGGAGAGAAGCAAGGAAAGCTTTAGTCACCCGCCTGGAAAAGGTCCTGTTTTCCATATAGCTGAGGTTGGTTTGGCCTTTAAGCATGTGCTGCTGGAAGCATCCTTGTAAAATCTCTGGTACCTGCTTTAGGCATCCCCAGCATCAGCTGCGTTATAACACACAAGCAGTGCTGGAGAGATGGGCAGGCACCACAGCAGAGCAAGGAGGGCTCCTGCACACAAGATATGGTCCAATGGGACCAGAGCTCCAGTTCCTTGTCCCCTTCTGCCAACATCTACAGGGCCGAAAGCTTAGGGTGTGTTAACGCTGCTTGGACACAAGACAGGAGGCTGAGCTCTTACATTTATGTACTAGTAAGAATGAAACACAGCTTGAATTCCTGAGCTTTGGGGTTTCCCTATTTCCTGATGCTAAAAAGGAAAAGAAAGGAAATTCCATAAAGCCACACTCATGAGCTCAGCAGGGATCAGAAAACAGAGAGGAAAACATGCAGATGTAACACACTATCCCTTATCCCACTAAGTGCAAAGCTTTCTTTGGCTCTCATTTCTGCTCTTCCATTGCAGGTTTTCTACCTCAATGTCCATTTTCCCCCTATTCAAGCAGGGCTTTGCTCACTGCTATGGAAAGCTGTGAGTTTGCTCCTGTGTACAGAAAGCCATGAGCAATGCTCAGTCCCACCACACACAAAGAGATCACTCCAGGAGCACAGCTCACTATAGGGCCACATCTGTATTTACTGTCAGACACTGCATAGCTCTGGCTAAGATATCAAGCACATATGGACTTTGGCATCCATTTCTCTTACAAGAGTGGAAGACTTTAGCTTTGCCCACCTTTGTTCTCAGCAGTTTGGTCCTGCACTGCCCTGCATTTCCTCCTCCTCAGTTGCTGAGCTGCATCTTGAGTGACACAAAAGATTTTTTTCCACAGTAAGTAGGTACAATCACCCAGCACATCCAATCCTCTGACCTGCAGGAACAGAAGGGTGATCTCAGCAACACAAGTGCTCCTTTAGAGAAGGGCTCAGAGTTCAGAGATCCTTTGTTGAGGAGGAGAAAGGAGCAGCTCCTCATTTGGACACAAGACATGAATATCTATAATAACATCCAGAGCTGCCCATGGGTTAAGGCCCACAGACTGTGGAGGTGGCTGATGGTAGAAGCAGCTCCTGTAATTGCCAGGTTTCTATGAGGCATCGAATATCACCACAGCCCTTTGAGGAAAAGGGTCATTTTCCAGCTCACTCTGCCCTGTGTTGATAAGAGCCTTCACATGAGAGCCATTCCTCTCATGTACAGACCAGTTACTCAGTTAATACCTCAAAACACCCACAGTCATCTCTCACGCATTACTCTGAGCAGCATCACCCCTCCACCTCCTTAGCTCAGTTGTTTCTCCAGGACACTGCAGTGAACCAACATTCAGGGAAAGCAAAAGTAAGTGTATTCATCCACTGAACTACATCACAGGTGAAACTACCTGCCTGAAATGCAGTTTTGGGCCAAAGGAGGACAGAAATGAGCTTCTCGTGCAATAAACAACCAATTATCATGTGTCCTGTCTGGGGCTGCCCGACGTTCTCCAGCAGGACTTCATGAAGTCCATTCTACAGCCATTAACTAGAAGTCAGTGGTGGTGTGTAGGAATTGCTTTGTCCTTTCATGGTCACACAGCACCAGGGTTGCCCATGCTTTGTCCCCCTGTATGAACAAGGACAAAGCATTCATGTTTTATGATAAACTCCCCAAACCACCTGTATCTGATGTACAGGATTCAGGAGAAACCAGTACTGGAGTCCTGGACAACAGAAACCTTATTCACAGAGCAGATACAAGAACCAACCTATGTTTCTGTGGCCTCATAGTTGCCATCATACTCTGGAGTATGACATTGTCCATCAGTACCTCACTGCTAATGGGTTTAGTCTAGCACTAACCTCAAAGCCTTCACAGTTCTTGAAGTCCACAGGCGGATTTCAAAGGAGAGCAAGAGCCCTGAGGACAAGTGGGAAATAATGAAGTTCCACATAAACTGGTCGGATGCTAAAGGCTCTGGGATGCTCTTTAACTGCTATGCAGATAGAGTAGCATCTTCAGTACCACAGGGAAGTCCTGTATTCTCGAGGCCAGGTGCTACTCACAAACCCCACTTCCCAAAGCACAGCAGACAGCCACATCTCCTGGCTGACAGATTCAGAGCTCCACAGAACCTCCATTCTTCCCTCTGGCTCAGGGTGAAGCCTAAACTCAGGCACTGAGTGCCAAAGAGCAGTAGCTGGTGCCTGGCCAGTGGGTCTCTCTTGAAGGGTCTCCTTCCTTACAGAAATGTTAATGGAGGTTTAGAAATCCAGACAGCACCAGAGAAACCACAAGGGTTTCCAAAGCAGCAGATAGAGCCTCCAGCTGCAGACAGGCTGTATCCTTTCATCACTCAGCTGACAGCAAATTAGCGGACAGAACACTGCTAACACAATCAATCCTTTTGCTCTCTTAAGGGCAAGTGTCTTCAGCACCTAAAGGCATGGATTCTCTGAAGGAGTCAACCATTACCACATAGTACTGCGGTTACTGGTACAGGAAGTGCTTGGAAGCAATATAAGAAGTTCTTGATTTATGGGGAAAGGGACCAGGGTTGCAGTTGCACTCAGGCAGGAATACATCAGTGTTAGATGCAGCTGTAAGCTGCCCTCAGCTGGATGGATGCTCTCAGTCTATTCCAGTCTTTAGAGAACTTTGATTTATTTCTAACATTCTGAAGCAGCTCATCCTGGAAACTTTTTATGAAGGACAAAGACATTATCAGTAGTAGGCAGCATGGATTCACCAAGGGGAGTCATGCTTGACCAACTTGATAACCTTCTACAACGGGATGACTGGCTTGGTAGACAATGACAGAGCAGCATGTAATGTCTGTCTGGACTTCCATAAACCTTTCAATCATTGTCTTCCATAAGATCCTCCTCGTAAAGAAGCTGTTGAAGTATGGGCTGGATGAGCAGGCACCGAGGTAGACCAAAAACTGGCTGGTCCCAGAGAGTGGTCAGTGGCATAAAGTCTAGTTGGAGGCCTGTAACTAGTGGTGTGATTCAGGGGTTTATACTGGGTTCAGTCCTGTTTAATACCTTCATTAATGATGGAGGTGATGGAGCAGTGTAATCCTCAGCTGGACTGCAGATAACACCAACCTGGGAGGAGTGGCTGATACTCCAGAGGGATCATGACGGCCTGGAGAAATGGGCTGAGGAATGTCATGCAGCTCAAGGAGAGTGCCAAGTCCTGCAACTGGGGAGGAACAACCTCAGGCCTGGGATTTAATTTAACATGGGATGAATCCATGTCTTGCACCAAGTGCTGTAAGGACAGAAAGCACTCCCTCAGTAGACTTCTGCTTGAGGAGCAAAACAGATTTAAGAGGTTTTAGAACCTCTGAAGCCTTCCACATTTTTCCTTCTCTCTTTACTAAAGCTGTATGAGGTTACAATGCACATTTCATCCTGCAAAGGGTAAAATACCCAAACACACTCAGACAAACCTACCACAGGAGCCTGTTTTCAGGTCAGCACCTCAAAAGCCAAGCACTTACAGACCGCAGCACACAAATTACATCTCCTTCCTCTCAGCTGAATCTGCTTCAGAAACCAAAATTCAAGGCTGAAATCACATTGTCTGTGGTTAAAAATAAAAGCAACTCTTCAACGAACGTGGGCTTTGGCTGCATAGCTGCAATGGGCAATAGGGTGCAATCCCAACTCTCCAATCAACCTTCTGCATGACCTTGGGCAAGACACTTTCTGTACATGCCTCTTTACCTCCTTGTACAGGTATTCAACAGCAAGTTCTCTGGGGCAACATCTCTCACTTTGCATATAACATTGACCAAGCAAGCTCAGATTTTAACAGTAAGGATGTTAAGTTGCCCAGAGAAGCTTTGGCTGCCCCATCCCTGGCAGTGTTCAGGCTAAGTTGGATGGGGCTTGAAGCAAGCTGCTCTAGTGGAAGGTGTCCCTTCCCGTGGCAGGGGGGTTGCAGTTGGATGACATTTAAGGTCCCTTCCAACACAAACCAGTCTGAGATTCTTTAATTAAAAGTGTTCCGTGTGAGCTCCATCTCATCAGATTTCTGTAGTCTGACACAGAGCAGGCAAGTGAGAAACTGATTCAACATAGGCTATGTGCAGATAAGAAAACGCTCTTATAACCTACGCATGTAATGATGGGCTCCAAAATAGCTGCTGCCACTCAGTAATGAAACCTTGGGGTTATAACAATAACACAAGCAAAGTCAATACTTCCCTACTGTTAAAATAGCAGCCAGTGTTATGAATTAGGAAGAAAATAAGGCAGCAAATGGTTATGTTGCTACGCAAATCCCTGCTCTGGAGACTTCAGGGTTAGTAACACACTAGGGACACCTCATTCAGCTCAGGCTGACACGTCCTACACATCCTCTCAGTTTGCTGTCAGCTTCAGGACACTTTCAAATCTCTCCTAAGTAAGCATCTAATCCCAGAAGTAATGAGTTCATACTTAGCTCAACAGGAGACTCAGGTATTCAGAGAATCAGAGTATTTATGTGGGTACTTCAAACATGATGAGAGCTTCACATTAGGAAATCAGACCTGAAAAACACCAAGAGCTTCATCTAAAGCAGTATAACCAAGCCTACGCTGGCAATGAGGCAAATTCATCTTAATAGGCCATCATCCTCTTCATTTTCTTTACTTTTTAAGGCTCCACACAAAAGGATGCACTAAAATACGGCTTCAAGCCATAGTTACAAGTAGAAACCTTACAGAAAAAGGTGGCTGCACAGTATCAAGTGTGCAAAGACAAAGAAACAAGTAAAACTTTGTAGCTGCAACAAAGAACTCCAAAGCAAGTGCTGCTGAGTCTTTTGAGATGGCACTGATGAATCATGGAGGGGGAAAGAAAAGGATGTGTAAGCAGGAAGCACTGGAGGTGTTAATTCGAGCAGTTACTAGAAATAGATACAAGTCAGTGACAAGATTCCAGAGGTAGGAAGTAGAGAAGCTAACTCAGAACTTGGTTTTTCAAGGCATGCAAAATACAGCCATACCCAAAAAAGACAGCCAACACATCAACACAAGCCAAGTGGGAGAATGTGTATCTGCAAGAACATGCTTCTGAACTACATTATCCATGATACCTAAAGTCTGATTCAGGAGCTCAGCCTTTCCAGGTCTCCTCACCCCTTTTTAGGTGTGGAAATACCTAAGGACAACTGTTCACAAACCAACAGTGCCACATATTTGCACAGCATCCACAAGAATATTGAAGTACAGCAGTGTAGGGCTGCTGACACTTCAGCTGCCTTACTGAGCCCATTGTACAGAGAAATACTTCATTTATAGCATGTATCTCCTATACAAAACACTAAACGAACCAGTCCTCTCTCCTACATTTGCAGGGTTAAACTTTACCTGTGAGTCTTCAACCACAATAAGGAGCTTTAGAAGTAAATGGCTCAAAACTTGCTAGTAATTCTCAGCAAATGGAAGAGCTGCATCTCAAACTGGAACCTCAGCAGCTGGACTACAGAGAAAGCAGCAGAACAGCTGGTAAGAAGACAAAAAATAGCCTGTACACATCAGGAAAAGCTTAGTTAGTAACACAGAACAGTTATCTGCTAAAATAAGAGCCATAAAGTTGCTTAAAGCCGAGTGATATTTCAAGCTAAGTTCAGATCACACTAAATCTGTTATCAGCGCTTAACTTTCTACAGCATGCCTCCCAAATTATTTGACTCTTTTAAGTACATCTATACTAATTTATACTAGGTAATGTCTTTGGTTTACTACATAGAAGTTCTTTAGTATGAGAGCAGTGAGACACTGGAACAGGTTGTTCAAAGAAGTGGTATATGCTCCACCACTGGCAGTGCTGAAGGCCAACATGGTCTAGAGTGAGATGTTCCTGCCCATGGCACGGGGTTGGAACTGGATGCTCTTAAGGCCCTTCCCAACCCAAACCATTCTGTGATTCTATGATAGTAGCAAAGACCTTAAAATATCGCTCAGAGTCAAACAGAAAATAAGGAACAGAGCCAACAATAGGATTTGGATTCTGTTACTGCCTCAAGTCCTGTGGTTTTAGTATTAGTCAGGCTGGTTCTTCACCTCTGCTGCAGTGAGGTTGTCTTAACAGTTGGATCACAGCAGTGACTGACTGGGGAGCAGGCCCTGTGCGACACAAGAGGGTAGTAAGGAAGCCAACACACAGTAAGTAAAATACAAGGTTTAAAAACTGATTTCTGTTTTACAAGCAAATGTTTGTACAGAGGTTGGTGGAACACAGACAAAATAAGTGAAACACGAGACCAAGGGTTTCTCATATAGCTCTGCAGACTAAACTTAATAAAAGGCCAATAACTGGAGATATTCACAGCGTTGATCAACTACAGGTCTACACCCCTTCCCCCCAATACATGTGTATAACAGCAAGAAGACATCCAGCATCAGTTTTCAAACAGCTCAAACGCCCTCAGAGCTCACTTCCATAGTAGTTATCTGCATAATCCTAGGTGCAATGGAGCATAGAGACAACTGCCATCATTGCATAACCACACTCATTGTTGCATACTGCTCCCAAACAAAAAGCCAACATCAATCAGGAGCAGAGTGCTAGGTATCATTTTACATTAGATCATCAAAAAGTAGGGTTTAATAGTTTAGTTTGTACTTCAGATTTACATGAGAACTCTCCTCCATTACCTCCTACTTTGAAATGTTCCACTGCCACTCCTCAGAAGAAAAACCCTAACGCTAGTGTTATTTGACCTCCAATATAGAAATATAGACATAGAACAATGGCCAGGTTAGAATCAATGAAACAGAAAGTTAGTTATGCGTGATATTAAAGGAATTGAGAATCTGAGCCACAACAATTCCCTCAGTTCTACCTGTAGCATTTGAGTAACAACCTGTCATCAGTTAACCCTGGGTATTTCTGCAAAGACTGTATGACAGCACAAAGCTCCTGCTTAACAGTCCACTCACTCAGAATCAAATGGCTAAGCAGTTCAAATTCCTTCCCCCTTCCATTTCCCTGGGTTAAACATGTATATTCTTTGGATTTGGGAAGAAAGACAGACTCAGTTCTTGTTAGCCTCCATAGAAAGCACGGTCCTGGAGTCAGATAAGAACAAACTAGCTGCCAACTGTCCAAATCACTCTGGCGTGCAAGGCTGTAATGTAACTCTGAGAGATACCATCAGGGAAGAGAAGCACGACAGCACTTAGTCCCTTTCCAGAACTTCACGCTTATTGTGGAGGCAGCACAGGGACTCCATGATGAAGCACCAGAACAAGAAAAGCAGGAATACAGACAAAGCATCTCCTCAGCAGCGGGTTTTCAAGAGGACCACGTCGTCTGAAAGCTCCAAAACAATCCAGATCCCCAGAGCAGTAAGCGGAATTGTGCAATTCAAAACCACACAGACGTGAATCTGACTTTCAAAGGGCTTTATGTTACAAAAAGAAAAATGTAAGTCACAACGAATGTGAAAAATCCATTCAATGAGGCTTGTTTCCAGTTTGCTAGGAAAGCTACTTTGCTCTTCCTCATTCCCAGCCTACTGCTGAAAACATGATTGCCAAAACAGTGCCACCTCAAGCGGGAGTTTTCAGATCAAACTTGCTCTGCCAGATCCAGCACTCGGAACTTGTCCAGGTTGTAGAAACAAGCCTTCACAACTCTACCTCCGAAGTATCTTCCATTTAGATCCACAACAGCTAAAAGTGAAACCAATGGCAGGTCAGCAAGGAGCAATTCAGTTCACTAACCATTTTAATCAGGGAGAGTGTTCCATGTCTCTACAGGAGTTAACTCTGAGGTTCACAGCACACTATTTACTATCCTACCTTTGATGGCAGATTCAACCCGTTCAAACTCTAGGAATATTCTTACAGCTTCATCATCAGGGGCACCAGGAATCTGAAACAAAACAGAAAAACAGAATATCCAAAACCAGAATTAAAACAGGAGTAAAAATACTGGCTTATGTTGCTGTTCTTCACAGAAGTAGCGAAGAGAACACACTAAGAAGGTTCCAAGAGCACAATACCCATTGATTTTTGGACTTGGTGAAGACAGACTCATTCCTTGTTACTTTAGTCTTCACGGAAAGTATTGTCCTGGAGTCAGGTAAGAATAAACTAGCTGCCAACTGTCCAATGACCCCAAATCACTCTAGCATGCAGAGCCATTATGCTCTGGCATTACAAGAGCAAGGCTGTCATATAACAGTTTCTGACACTAAGATTGTGTTTTACATATATAGAAAATCCAGGTTCACGACACAGCAACGGAACATGTGACTTCTCCTAATCTACACCCCTTCTCCTAGGCAGTAACAAGCCAGTTGTGAGGGACTAGTGTTCAGTTTGGTTTCAGAGCAGCCTAAAAGAGACAGATTATCTCTTACCTCAAAGATGACACATTTCCCAACCTTGCCATACTTCTCGCATTCCTCCTTAGTTTCAACTTCGAGATCTTCATCCACCTCCCCAGCACCAACCATGTTCTGAAAGTTAAAAGAACAAACACAACTCACTGGGATGTAGCTGGTACAGACTGTTATGTAGACAAACCACAGATGCACTCAACTGTGACTATAAATACTTTAAGCTTCTGTTCACAGTAGCAGCCACAGGAGAGAGTTCCCTGCTACTAACTCAAGGTAACTATAAACCAAAGCACTATTGATTTACAGTCACAACTTGTATCTCAGGCACGTTTTCACCACATAGATGCTGCTCAAAATCACTTAAACTGGAACACAGACTTATACATTTCAACCACGGATGCTGCAAGCACAAAGACAAGTTCTCTTACTCCCAACTTACCCTTAGTAAGACCACTTTAGTTGGGCATTTCAGTATCTCAGTCAATGGGTTCGAATCAGCTTTCTTGCCCGTTTCTATGAAGACAGAACAGTGAATCATGGAATACCTGAAGATAAAAGCTCAATCGCCTGACAGGAAAATAGAGCCAGGAGGGGTCTGGGCTCTGCTCCCAAAGAACAAGGGATGGGACGAGGAAATGGCCTTGAGCTGCACCAGGGCAGGGTTAGATGGAGCTGAGGAACAATCCCCAGAGGGTGCTCAGGCATTGGAAGAGGTGCCCAGGGCAGTGCTGGAGTCACCGTCCCTGCAGGTGTTCACACACTGTGGAGACAAGGCCTCAGTGCCATGGGTTAGTGGTGGCCTTGGCAGTGCTGGGGAACGGTTGGATTTGATGAGCTTACAGGACTTTTCTAACCTGGTTGATTCTATGATTTAAATTTATAGGGGGGATTTTATCAGAATCTGTTATCAAAGAATGGAATAAAAGCCACAAAATGTAGTTTCATATTAGTGAGGAACAGTCACTTTGAACTTGTAAGAACAGTAATTCTACTTGGAAGGACGATAGGAAATAAAATCACTTCTGCAAATTGTGAATTAAACTGAACATTGGTAATCTACTATTTCATAGTAATTCATTAGTTCAGAATAGTAGACTCTCTAAGAACTAAAAATCAGATCTCCTGACTTCCAGCACTTGTGCTTAGGCACAGGTGCTGTTCTAGTAAACCTACACCTTGTCTTGTCTCTGCATCAAACAGCAGAGGAATGAAAGCAGTATCTAAAGCATGTGATAGGGACAGATAGCCAGCAGGAACAGAGCAGGATCATCTCTTGAAGACAGCACTAAACTTCCAAACACTAAAGGAGGACAACTGGTAGAGGGAAGGGAGGATGAGCTAAAAAATACATCAGAGGACCACTTTAAAAAAGAGAAATTCCTAGAAGAAGGAATATGAGCCATTCTTCCTACTCTAACCAGCACTTTCTGCAAGGACAGTGGCAAACCAGGAGCTGCTACTGAGCCTGAACTATTCTTTTCCCCCTGACCATTTCTCACAAACTTACTGGTGTAGGACAAAATTACCTTTCTCTGTAGAATCGCCAACAATGATCTTGCCACCTCTCTTGCTTGTTTTCTCTACTGAGAGTGCTGTGCTCAGCCCCTGCTCATGCTTTCCCAGCCCCTGGCCCTCTCTGAAACCATACTTCTGCATGATTTTATGAGCCACTGTCCCCCTGCAAAGAGAAAAAGCACCAGTTAGAAAAGGTTTCTTCCACAAACCATTAACACTGCATTTTCTCCTGAGTGCTTGAACATTCTACCTCCTAAAAATCTCACTGCATAGGGACTGAAAACATAATAGGCTCTATAAGACTTCACAACCGAGCAACAACAGCATCCTGTGAAGATGAGAAGTGTTACCCCTGAATTAGATGGAAGAGTTGTTAGAGAAGCTGACTTAATAAAATTGCTCATAGTTTAACAGATACAACCCAACCTCCATTAACAGTGCAAGTCAGCATCATACACTATATAATGGTTTGGGTTAGAAGGGACATTTAAAGACCACCCAGTCCAACCCCATTGCCATGGCAGGGACAGCTTCCCCTAGAATAGGCTGCTGACAGCAGATCACAAATGAGGTCAGATGAAGGTCTATTTAGGCAGGTTCCTTATCTTTGTAAGTGGCTGGTATCAAAACCTTGAGAGAAAAAGCAGATGTGGAACAATCTAGTTCCCACATTAATCAGATTCAGCTGTTAGCTCCAAGTTGGCATAAGCTCCGTAGTGCAGAGCTTTGTCAGCCCATTCTCTAACAAATCTGAATATCTTAGGTATTAATTTAAACACATCTCATCTTTCTGAATTTTCAAGAATGCATTGAGCCAATAAAATCATAGAATGCAATGGAAGGGACCTTAAAGGTCATCCAGCTCCAACCCTCCTGCCATGGGCAGGGACACCTTTCTCTAGAGCAGCTTGCTCCAAGACCCATCCAACCTGGCCTTTAACACTGCCAGGGCTGGGGCAGCCACAGCTTCTTTGGGCACCCTGTGTTAGTGCCTCAGCACCCCCACAGTAAAGAAGTTCCTTATATCTAACCTGAACTTCCCCTGTTTCAGTTTAAAACCGTTCCGCCTTGAGTACCTTACAAAAAGCACCTCCACTGGCAGGTTTTGAAATTCCCACTGAATGAATATTCAGAATCCAAATATACCTAAACATGTTGACATTTCTTTTGAGACCACTGCTAAAGACACAAAAACGATGCCATGGTTTACTAGTTTAAACCACAGTAAATATTCTATGCACAGTCACCCTATTTTACCAAAAGACATGTAAGATTACATATAAGATTACAATGATCCTGTGTAATCAGTGACTACGTGAGTATTTTCCATAGTATGCTACATGAAACATACAAAGACACCTTTAAAAGGCCACAAAGTCTGGTGAAAATTTAAAACACAAAGTCACAGAATTAACAGTAGCTAATTGTGTGGTCAAAGTAAGGAAGGTGAGAATTTGCATTTAGCACTTCCTTCAATGTAGTGAAGGTCTGAAGGTCCTCGGGTATTGCTAACTAGAAGTGGTAACAATGCATTAATTGGTCCAATAGTCCTGAGTTTGGTTATCCTTTTGCTGCACAAAGTGTTTCTAGTATAAAACGCATTAAAAATCATGTCCAAAATGGAAATGCAGTGCAACGTTTGACTACACTGAGGCTGAACTTCCACAACACCCAATGCAAGTGCTAAGAGTACCCCATCTAACCACTCCACCTTTCAACTGAGATCTCAAGATGTTTCTAGGGATAAATTCTACTTCTCCTTGTTGCCACAGTAGTCACAAGAACTACACATGATGCTAATTCGAGGCAGAAAGTAACTGGGCAGATCTGCAGCCACAGCTGCTACACTCCTGCAAATATGCTTTGAATTTCTGAAGAAACAAAGAAAGCAGAGCTGAAATGATTTGCCCTCTGGTATGTACCACATTTAAGACAAAGCTGGAGAAAAACCCTAGAGGAACTAACATGCCATCTGCAAGTTCCTGTGTACCACATTAGCTTGGCCTGTGAAAGCCATAAACACTTTATGCCACAGTGTGGCTTCAGAACTCGCTTAAAAGCAAAGCCTTGAATGCAATCACCTCAAATGCATTTCTCTCCATCAAGTAAATCCACAGCTTTTCCTGCACCCTGCCAGTTAGAACTATATGCACTCTGACATGTTGTGGGATGAGCTCTTCTCTACTGACAAACTATTTAAACTTTTGGTTTCCACCACCTTTTTCCATCAAATGAGCACAAGTCAATCATTTACCCCATGTTAGCAAGGAAAGAGTTGCTAGGTCCTGTGGGGGAACGAGGTCTTTCTGGCTCATCATACACCGGAGGAGGAATAGCTGCTTTAGAAGACGGTGGCCGAGGTCTCGACTCCTCTTCATATGGAAATGATGCTACAGCTGAAGAAAAGAGACATTTGGTTTTTCAGTACTCTGCATGATCTAAACTACTTTTTATGAGCACTGGAGTACTGCACCTTCAGTTCACCAGTCACACACAGCTGCAAGTTGTACTTCTGTCTGCTTTGATATTAACAAAGTCTTCCACATAAAATCCCAATCAGAAGATTTCCTTTGCACGTGCTCCTTTAACATCCCCTCTCCTCTCTCCCTCTTAGAAACAGGAGTTATCACGATTCTCCTCACTGGATGTAACGTGAGTTTGTATCCACAGGTCTATAATGCATTTATTAACCTCTTACTTCCCACAAGGAGAAAAGAAACACTAACAGGCCATCTGCACTATGAGTTTATCCACACAGAGGGCAAACAAAGTGAAAAGCCTCATTCATCAAGAACAGAATTACAACAAAAACAGATCAATGCACACAGCTTGGGGGCTGGAGACTGGGAAGAAAAGTGCACTGGAGATGTACACAAGAGAGAAAGCAGTCTTAGAAAGAATGAATGCAGCTCGAATCAAGGTATTTATACAATCTGAAGAGATCTGACAAGTCCTGAACTGAAACTCTTCCTGGGGGGTGGAGCTATATCTATATCTATGTCTATATATATATATATGTATCTCAACCATACTGAAGACATTATTGAACTACCTTCCACTGACAAGTCATAGAACAGAATCACAGAATAGTTAGGGCTGGAAAGCACCTTAAGATCATCCAGTTCCAATCCCCCTGCCAGGGGCAGGGACACCTCACACTAAACCATGTCACCCAAGGCTCTGTTCAACCCAGCCTTGAGCACTGCCAGGGATGGAGCACTCACAACTTCCTGGGTAACCTATTTCAGTGCCCCACCACCCTTACAGTAAAGAACTTCCTCCTTATATTGAACCTAAACTTCCCTTGTTTAAGTTTGAACCCATTACCCTTGTCCTATCACTACAGTCCCTAGTGAAGAGTTGCTCCCCAGCATCATTACAGGCCCCCTGAAGTCAAATATAAAGAAAAAAAGACTAGAGAACACTAAAGGAAATATCAGGAACATACTTTTCAGTGGACTTACGGACTTGCAGACTGACATTGTCTTAGATTATTTCCTCCTGAACCAGTAGTTGTCCCTTACAAATAAAAGGTCAGACGTAATGCTTGGGGATGCTGGATGAGCAAAACCCAGTCCCAGATTTACCAGCAGATCGACTGGTCTATGGGACTCCTGCTACAGCAGTGTTTTCTCAGGTTTTTCCAGCCCAGCTTTGAGCATTAAGTAACAAACTGCACAAAGGATTCCTTGTCAGATCATGCCCCATTTCAAAAAGCTCTCTCCCTCAGGATATTTCTACCATTTCCAGCTTCTATTTACTTTTCCTTGACACCGCTCAATTGCTCCTCATTATTTACTCAAAGCAACCTCTTTCTGGCTTGAATGTCTGCACACCTCAATGCTTTCACTATTGTATCATTCACTCATGCTGACAAGCTTTGGTTTCGGTAAAGTTGAATCTTGTCACGAAGAAAACCAGGACTCCCAAAGGAACGTTTTTGCGTAGAAGGCTCTTTTCCCTTATTATTAACATACACCACACACTGTTCCATATTTTAATTGACAAACTCAAGACCATTAGACATGCAAAAAGAGGTAATGGCCTTGTTCTTATAGCAAGACTGTGCCATCTAGTGGTTAAGAGAAACTTGGCACATACATACTTCTAGCAAATACTGTATCCCAAAAACATTAAGTTCTGCCTGTAGTACATAACCCCTTCAGAAAGATATTCATAAAGTACCTCCTAAAGCAAAAGGCAATAGAAAAATTCCCTCTACATGCTGTGGAGGCTTCTAGTCTAGCCAGAGGAACCTGTCTGCAACACTTTTACTTTCACATCACAAATGAGTTAACTGAGCATGGCTATAATAGACCAGCTTGCCAAACCACTTCTCCAGCAACACAGAAAGAATCCTTTAGAACAGAGATGTGAAGCACAGTAGTATTGTTGCAGGATCCCACAGCTTCCCCAATGAACAAAGAATTGGTACAAGTTCTGCCCAAGAACTGTATGGGAAGAACAACAGGATGACAGAAGGCTGAGCAAGAAATAAACACAGCCAAGTTTCAGAGAACAGGATTCTGGTGTACTTACGTTCTTTGTCCTTCTCAACAAGGGAAGTGGGTGGTGCAATGGCAGCTCCTCCCATACCTACGAGCGAAATGGAAGATAACACATTTGTATGATTATGTTCTGCTGCTCGAAATAGCTTCACTGAATCTTAAGATAGCTGCTGGCTCCTCACTAGCCAATTCTTAACACACATCTCCATCAACAGAAAAGAAGAGAGCAGTCTGAGAAGCTTCAACAGTGGTGAACTAGATCTGAATGAAAAGCACATCAAGGGAGACACCAAACAGGAGTGATGTACTACTACACATCGTGTCTGTCATAAACATATTTCGCAGGATTTCAAAGTTAAAGACTAGAGTGAAACAAACCTTTAGTTCTAAAATTACTCAATCAAACCAAATGAGAAAGATGCTCTGTTCAAAATTAGCTATGCTTTCAAGACAGTAAAGTACAAAGCCTCTTAATGAACAATATTCTAATGTAGTCTCACAACTTTCAAGGCAGAGCAAATATTTGTCATGTCCCCTGTCACAAATTTTCTTTTTTAGAGTAATAATAGCCCTGAATTAGTTACTGTAACTTTGGGGCTGAAAGTTTGATTTTGTTTACAGAATCACAGAATGGTTTGGGTTGGAAAAGAGCTAAGATCACCTAGTTCCAACCCTCCTGCTATAGGCAGGGACGCATCACACTAGACCATGTCACCCAAGGCTCTGTCCAACCTGACCTTGAACACTGCCAAGGATTTACAACTTCTTCGGGCAACCCATCCCAGTGCTTCAGCACCCTCATAGTAAAGAACTTCTTCCATATATCTAACCTGAACTTCCCTGTTCCTATTCAAACCCATCACCCCTTGTCCCATCACTACAGTCCCTGATGAAGAGTCCCTCTCCAGCATCACTGTATCCCCCTTCAGATACTGGAAGCTGCTCTGAGGTCTCCACATAGTTTCTCTTCTCCAGACTGAAAAGATATGCAAAGACGCATCTCATCACTTAGATTCACATCATCTAACTAGTTCTAAGGGCACTAAAACAAAATGCAGGAATAGCTTTAGTAGTGAAAACTCAACAGTGACCCTCTTACTGAGACTTTATCTTGTGCTTCATCCCTTTCCTGGAACCTATACCATGCAGAAACTTAAACCAGGTTATCTACTAACTAAAGTAAAAAGAGGTCTTTCCACAAGTAATTTAGCCTGCATGGAAAGAACAGTTCTCTGCATTTCAACAGTAATGGTTGTAGTAAAATGCTAGGGCTATTCTAAAGGCTCAGAAATAGCAGTACACACCTCAGCTGAGAACAGAGACATACACAAACCATGAAATAGGATTGTGAATTCCCCCTATTTCTTTTTTTCCTCATTCTCCATCAAAAAACCCAAAACAAACAAAATAGCTCCCTTACTTCTTTTTCGTCTCTCCCTTTCATAATCTTCATCTTCATCAGAATCTGGATCTGGTCTTCTTGAAAAGCCACTGGCTTCATGTCTGTCTTTACGTCTTCTAGGAAACACAGGAAGTTAGAAACCATCAAAGTTAACTCTCTGCTTTAATCTGTGATACCACCTTTGCAGTGTGCATCACACTGCTCCACTCTAATTGCCATTTTATAACGTTTTCCATGAAGGCGTGAGTAAAAACCTTTACTTTTTGTTTCTTTGCTTTTATCCTCATGGAGTACATTTTGTAAAATTAAGACAGATCCAAAGCAAGATCATTTTCCACTTGCAAGTCAGTCAAGAAGAATATATGAAAATGAGGAAGCACCTGAATAAACGTAGTCCAAGCTGACTACGGTGACTGAATGACTACAAAGGAAGAGGTGTTGGGTGGGACAGACCACAAGATAACAGAGACATTAACTGACCACCCTGCTTTGAACAGAATCCATTTTCCATTCCCCATCACAGGCTACACAGAGTAATACCATTTACTCTGTCAACTGAAAAAAAAAAAAAAACAAACCATCAGAATATTGAGTAGCTTGGGGATTAAAAATGATTCCAACAGGTCTATTAAACATTAACATTAGGTGAGAAATGCTTCAAGAAGTGTTTGCACTTCAGCTGTTATTTAATGTGATCATGAAATTACTCGCTTTAATATTTCAGAAAAAGGAAAAGCAGTTTCACCAAACTGTGAGGAGCACAGTGTGGAACAGAAGTCAGATCTCACTGCCAGCACAGCCATCAAAACTGTGCTACAGGATGCTAAAAACAGCTCAACTGCTCTGAATGTCTGCACTGTGAAGTTAAACCAAACCTACAGCCTGTTCTAACACCCAGGTTATTACAACGCATCCAGCTGATGCAGGCTTGGTTGAGATTGTTTCCTCAATTTTAAATGAGAGGGCATGATGCATTTTTCACTTCCTCTCTCTAATGTTATATATAAAGACTACCCTTCTGGCCCACATACAACAAGCACAAGCATGACTGAACAGCCAACAACACTGAAGCTGTGGAAATGACAGCCTGGATTTCTGACATCTTGACAGAGAGCCTGAGGCATTCCTCCTCCACCAGATCAATGGAGATAGAACCAAAAGAGAACAAAGAAGGCCAAATGGCTAAAAATATCGATTTCCACAATCTAAAAAGGGCAACAGAATAACCCTCTTGCAATTCCATAAACTTGAGATGACTCATATCATGATGTAGTTGGCTTATTAATTTCACTTAAAATAGGCAAATATAGTCTTACTGCCTGGCTGGCAGATGTTTCACCACCTATTTCAACAGGACACCAAATCTGCATTCAACTTCTTTAATATGATTAGAGAGATTTCTTATTCCATGGAAATGGTATTAAGGTAATTACAAGTAAGTGGTGTTCTCTTTTGTACAGAGACAAAGAACTAATAAATACACAATTAACTTACTTGAACTAAATGCAGACTGTTAATAAAGTGTAATTATGCCTCTCACAGGCTGTGCTAGCTACATCTTTAAATCCGGATGCATTATGCATCAGTTTGTAGTATTTAAACCAAGAAATGGTGGTGTATCACTGAGTATTGGAAAGTATTTCTGTAGTCAAGTTATACTGACAATACTCTAAAGGTCAAAGTCAGATAATGATTCATTAAGTACCCAAATCCTGCTGTTACTGTCAAAATAAAGTAGATACAGCAAAAGCTGACACATCTTTCAGCTAAAGAGGCTGTTAACATGAGAAATGTTGTAATTTTTGCACTATCAGTCGATTCAGCAAGAGTATTATAATATACAACATACTAAAACCTTGTGCTTGTTTCTAAAAGCAGTTTTCTTCACAAAACCTTTATGAATTTCCCCGTTTAGAGGGATAAAATTAAACAAATTGATGTTTGTTCTTTATATAATTGTCATAAGTTGAAACAAAAGCCTTACTTCTCTCTTTCTTCAATCTCCTTTTGCCTCTCCAGCTCACGCTGCCTCTGTCGTTCCTCCCTTTGACGTTTCACCACTTTTTCATAGTCATTTGGGAACATGGGATCATACTCATCTGCCAAAGGAATCAACACATCTCCTGCAGAGAAACCACTAGGTACAGGATCCTGAAAGAAAGAAAAAGGATTTTGTCAGCTGACATCTGAAAGCAACGTCCAGTTGGAAACCAGTAATTTAACACTTCCTTCTCACTCTCAACACCATAAGCCACAATTCCTGACTTCAATAAAAGCAGGCAATATTCTAATCCCACTGGTACCAGAAGAAATCTTTGCTTCACTTAAAATTAACATTCCATCCAGGCTTTCACCATCTCAACTTTTTCTATGAATAAATACAAAGCAGCAGCATGTCATCATGGACAAGAATTTTTAAACCCCCCCTTAATTTATTATTAGAAGTATTAGGGCACTTTGCTCTTGCAACCACCTGTAAGGGGTCCTCCCACATAATCTCATCAGTCTTTTTCATCAGCTGCTATTAATACAGGCAGAGGTTCACACACTGTTCTGCCCTCATCTGAAAGAACTATTTCGGGCCATGAGGATGCTCAGGGGCTGGAGCACCTCCCATATGAAGAAAGGTTGAAAAAATTGGGGCTGGAGGACACAGAGCAGCTTCCAGTGTCTGAAGGGGGCTACAAGGATGCTGGAGAGGCACTATTCATCAGGGACTGTAATGACAGGATAACGGCCAATGGGTTCAAAATTAAACAGGGAAGATTTAGGTTGGATATAAAGAAGAAGTTCTTCCCTGTGAGGGATGCTGAGGCACTGGCACAGGGTGCCCAGAGAAGCCCCATTTCTGGCAGTATCAAAGGCCAGGTTGGACAGGGCTTGAAGCAACCTGCTCTAGAGGAAGGTGTCCCCACCCATGGCAGGGGGCTGGAACTGGATGACCTTAAGGTCCTTTCCAACCCAAACCATTCAGGGATTCCATGGTTCTATTTCAGAACCACCACCTTCGAAAAAGTTTCAGGGAGAAAGTTTCTTTTGATTCCTTACCATGAGAAATCCATTTAAAAAGGTTAGGTGGCTTTTCTTTTGAAGTTGACTGATATATAGGCTCATTTCCAACACTGGTGCAATCACAATTACATTCATTATTAACCTGACCAAACTGCTGTCTTGCAAAGTACCTTTGAACTGATAAGAAGAAATACACTAGGAACACTGTGTTATTTTAACTACATGTTAATATTGGTAATTCCATGTTGTATCGCATGGAAAGACTGCATGAAGCTGAAATGTTCATTAATTATGAGCAGAGGAAATCAATTTCAGAAAAGGGTCATTTTTTTGATCCCTAGGAATGATGATGGAAAACTAAACATATAGACTGCAGTCAAGTAACTCAAATTCTAAACCATTAGTTAACAGATGAACTTTTAAACTGCCTTGGTTTTACCTTTAAGCCAGCTGCTACATGAGGTGGTGTGTCCACAATCTGTCTCTCATCAGAAGAGCCTCCTCGTTTCAGGTCAATCACTGGAGCAAGGACTGTGCTTTGCTTTGTTCTCTGACTCTGAAAAACATCACCAAACATAGAATGTCTAAAAAAAAAGAGAAATCACCAGCTAGTTTTATACATCTGTTGCTGGTTTACCTCCAATTTTTGTAGTAAAAGGATGAAAACCACTGTTTACCAAAATACAGTAATTCTGCTCTCATAAGACCTCACGTAGAGTTCTGTGCGCAGTTCTGGTGTCCTCAGCGTAAGAAGGAAATGGAACTGTTGGAGTAAGTCCAGAGGAGGCCATGAGGATGATCAGGGTCTGGAGAACCTCCCTTATGAAGACAGGCTGAGAACATCTGGGGCTGTTCAGCCTGGAGAAGAGAAGGCTGCGTGGAGACCTCAGAGCAGCTTCCAGGGTCTGAAGGAGGCTACAAGGATGCTGGAGAGGGGCTCTTAATCAGGGACTGTAGTGATAGGACACGGGGTGATGGGTTCAAACTTAAACAGAGGAGAAGGAAGAAACTCTTGACTGTGAAGGTGGTGAGGCACTGACATAGGCTGTATCAGAGAAGCTGTGGCTGACCCATCCCTGGCAGTGTTCAAGCCCAGGCTGGACAGAGCTTTGGGCAATATGGCCTAGTGACCACGGCAAGGGGCTGGAACTGGATGAGGTTAAGGTCCTTCCCAGCCCAAATAAGTCTGGGATTCTGTGATTTGTGATGGACCTTGACATGGATAACTAAGTTTATTCATGTTTTAGTGGTGGCAAAGGCTCTCAGTTTAGAGTCAGATGCTTGCCAGCTAAGGTTAAAGATCTGCTACACAAATACAGATTTGATGGAATATTTCAAAGAATGCTTCTATGAAACCAGTGCGTACTTTCCTCTTTTTAAGCAAGCGAGATCAGACTTTGTGTGTGCAGGCACTAGAACATACAGTGGTAGGTGTATGGATTGGACTAGGACCAGAAAGACACCTTAAAAATTCAGACAATCTTTTCAGATGAGTTTGAACCAAGTGGGTATTTAAGAAGGGGCTCAGACTTATTTCAAAAATCTACTATTCTTTGTATTTTATCATTTGATAAAATGTATTAATCTATTCTGAAATCTGAGTTTTCTAATTCTCTTCTATTAGCCGGTGCATATACTGATACCAGTTACACAAAAAAATCTAATAGAGTAGTCCTTTAGACTTCATTCATGCAGGCTGTTCCAGTTATCAACTAAATCCTGCTCTCCATTCCAACAGCATGAAACAGGAGTAAGTCCAATGACACAAATGCTGTGCCTACTGAAGTGTTCAGTATCTAAGCTGCTACTTATTTTTAACCAAGTAATCTTGCTCTAGAAGTATACACCACAAAGAACATACACAAGTCCTGCCTGAACCAACATATCAACACTGCTTGAAGAAAGAGGATGACATATAGCAATAAAAAGAGAAAATGGATCTGTCACAGTTCAGGCTCAGGGAATTAGCTTGAACTCTTTCTTCCTTTAGGTACACTGGAAATACTTTCTGCTGACATTTCTAACACACGATAATTTGCATTTAGGACCAAAAGCCTTAAAGAGCATAAAAGGCATAAAGTGATGTGCTATGGCCAACCATCAATCACAGCACGACCCTTACTTTAAATAAAACCCCAATTTATTCTCATTATCTTTAAAGTTAGATCTGAAGATCAGCTTTTAGCACTGTTAAACGATCTTCATCAGTTCTTGATTCAATTTTAATGTTAATTTTGCTATTTCCCTCTAACAGACTTTAAGAAACTTGCATCTTGCTTCTCCTCTCCTCAGTTTTGTAACGCTCCTTGCTACAAACTCATAGCCAAATCCCAGCAAATGTATCCCAAACTCGTATTTGAAGGTCACAAACCTTCCTCAGTGCTCCAAACAGAAAGGAAGCTTTAATAACAAAGCAAAACCACAAAGGGACTATACCTTTGCTTGTGTGAGAGCTGCTTTCTTCACCTGCAGCTGAGACTGTAGTAGTTTGAAGTTTTTGGACCAGCCTTCTGTTTTAGAATCACTGGTCTCAACTCCCAAGTCATCGTAAAGTGACATTTTCTCTTCAATTGAAAACTAGAAGACAAAAGGACAGATTCCAGATGACATGACAAACCTATGATAGGGCTTATGTGCTACTAGTTTGTTTGTACACCATATTCTGATATTTAATTGTTTTCAGAGCCAGAGGAAATCTGATGTACTCAAATGTTACTTCGGCTAGTAGCAAATACGCATTACTACAGTGAGGCTATTTAAAAGCAACTGTTTGAAAAGGAATGAATACTGTCCAAGCATTAACAAGTGATGGGAAGCTCCTAAAACCACATTTGTATCATTAGGTATCAGTAATTTCAGGTTTTAAAGAAGTGATGCTCTGTGCATCACACAAGCCTTAGGACTTCAGAATCAAACACAAAGGAATCATTGTTGCTGCTGCCCTTAAAAACATATCAACATTATAATCATCTTATTAAATGACACTAATTTTTGCATCATTGTAAAGAAAGATCTTTCTTATACTAAATACACTTGCCACAATATTATTCACTATTTCCACATATTTCAGAGGCCCTTTAAAGGCCTCTCAATATACAGAACTTACATCTGTATGCACACACACATGTATACACACATATATAAAAATTAGCTAGGTAACAGTATCAAAAACATGATATGAAATGCATCACTTTGATATTGCATCTTAGGTGAACAGAAAAAGAGACGCAACTGTAATGAAAAGTCTATCATTTGTGGAACAAGCCCACTGAAAGGGTTTAAAGGGCGTTTTAAAACTTATTATTCAGCCCCTGATAGGCCTGGATCACAGCATCTTCACCCTAAAACTAACCTCTTAATTTAGTGCAGGATCAAACAGGACTGATTGATGGCCTTGCAGATAAAGCTCACAGGCTCATCAGCAAGATCTCGATCTCATAGGTCTGACAGACACTTATGCTTGAGGGAACCTGCCTGACACATGGGAGATGATGGTTGTTGCAGACGTAACTTACATTCATCTAAGCCTGTGGGAAAAATCTCAGATACAGCAAGTATACTTTATCTCCAAATGAAAAATAAACCCAATAATTTAATCCTTCAATGGAATATAACAACCAGGGTTCAGCAGAACAGAGCTCACTGCAAGACAATGGGGGCTGCACTTACTGGAGATTATTAAACATGGGTGCACACAAGTGAAATGTACAGAGGTACGTTATAACGCATATGGGCACAGGATGAGGACAGGGAACGACATGAATTCCCACCCACCATGGGGAATAAAGTTAACGCAGTAGGAACGGTGCTATTCTATGACACACAATGAATATATACGATACGATGCATATATGGGACATAAGATGCACTTTGGCTACGCGATGCTACACTCATAGGGAATACAGGGAAGGTGCTGCCACCGCGGGAAAGGGACTTTGTGCCTCATCTCCTGGAAGGGATGGGGCGCACGGTGGGGAACACGGTGGAACAAACAAGAAGGGCCCGCGCGGCACAGCCATGGACCCGGGTGCCCCTCAAGCGCGTCCGCGCACCGCGGGGAACACAGTGGAGCAAACCAGCGGGGCTGCCAGCACGCCGGCAGAGCGATGGGCTCCTGGGTGCCCCTCAAGGGCGACCGGAGGGGTCCGAGGCCCGGAACGCTGAGGGGCCCTGACCACCCCCCGCAGGCCCCTACCCCTCCGAGGGGAACAGCCGCACTGCCGAGGCCGCTGCAGAGGAGCCTGGCGCCCTCCTCCCGCTCCGCCCTGCATCCGCACACCCTCCCGGAGCCCGGTACCGCCTCCCCGGGCTGGCACGCCCGGCCGCGGCCCGTAACCCACCGATCACCCGTCACCGCGCCGCCGCCGCCATGAGCCGGCCGCTGAGGCTGCCGGGAAGGGGCAGCGCCTGCGCACTGCCGCCTGCAAGAGCCCTCTTGACCAATGAGAGCCAAGCGGCAGCGCCTCTATTGTACTGCCCCCTGGCGGCGGCGCAGCACCGCCTCCCTCCTCTTTCCGTCGCTCCCGCTCCGCCCCGTGCACGGCGGTGTGGCGCTGGGATCGGGGGGAGCTGTGGAGTGGGAAAAAAGCGCTCTAAGCCCGAAAAGAAAGGAATGGAGGACTCATTCGGAGTGCTGACCTCCTCCTGCAGCTCTCTTTACGGTGCCAGACCCGCAGCTGAGCCCTGGCTGCGGTTGATCAGACTCCATACACATCGACTTCCGAATGCAGCAGAGTTGCAGATGAGGATGAATTTGGCCGGGGCAGAAAGGTGGCAGCTAATTGCACTCAGGACTTTTCACCCTGGGTGGGAAGTTTGGGCTCATGGCTTCCTTAGTCCCAAAGAAATGCAAATTCCGTTTGTTTTTCACAATGCACATGGAGTGTTTGAGCTTTGTTTCCTTCCTCACGCCTGGAATCCAGTCCCTGATGTGACTTGGGGGTCGCGCAATGAAGCAATATAGTGATGCTGTGGGGGCTGGGGTCCCCCGCAGTGGGTAACCCCCCACTTGTAAGTCCTGTGCAGTGATGGGGATCAGAGACCCGCTCTAGAAGGGATGATTTGAGTCACTCATCTCACGGTCTGAATGCGATGTTTGGCTCTGTAATGACCCCCTGCAATAACCCTTTTATAGGTGCATGTAACTATGGAAATGGAGACAAACAGCAATAAACACAAAGTAAAGCTTATTTTGGCAGGATGATTTAACACCAAACAGCGAATGCTATCGTATAATCCGTGTAGCTCACTTAAATACAGCCACTTTAAATCCCAGTGACAACGGCAATACCAAACCCTCATGTTAGTTCTGCACTCATAATATGAATGATCATTGAGAGGTTTTTCAGGTTAGAAAGCCTGTATCACCGCTGGGGAGAGAAGAAATCATCTTTATAGCTGAATTGTGTGGGATTTGGGAAACAGAGTCATGTCCCTGCAATATGATGAGCTACCCCTTACCCTTGTTTAGTTGGAGCTGTGCAGGAGTTTCAGGCAGATTTAGGAAGTCGATCAGCAGAGGGCAGAACTGTATTTCTGCCCAACGCTGCATTTTCCCTCTATATCACAAATCTCTATACTGCATTTCTAAGTCATTAAGAAATTGGGGCAGCTTATTGAAGGGTAACCTGACAGCTCGTCTCCTTGAGCATTTCCAGTTCCTTACCAAGCAAACCTTAATTTTGGGGGGGGAAATGGAGACAATAGCATGAAGCTCTTCTGAGTTTGACAACACAGTCATAGTGGAAAATTAGGAAGAAAGAAAACTTACAGCCATTTCACATCAAGTGTATTCCAAACGTCCCCATCTATTATTCAGGCATGCTTGTTACTACTGTACCGTTACTGAGCACACCAGGTAATCATTCTATTGCAAAGTATCTGGCTATTAGGAGTATTTATCCCATTATATCACTATTCCATCATGTGGGATGGATTGATTGATTTCTCTGATCACCTAGTTGCAGAAATTGGTTTTGTTTTCCATAATAATCCCTAATATTCCGTAGCTCTCTGAGCCTGGATGTTACTCGGCCACACTGATTTCCCATCTCCTCTAGGTAGCTCACCCCAAAGGCCCGCACTAATTATTCTGTGTTTTCTCTTTGGCAGTGGCAAGAATGCCTTTTCTGTTTTGCTTTAATGGGCATGTGTATCTCGAATTGGGTGAGCTGAGATTTCTAAGGATTATGGCCACTTCCACTACGTGATAAAGTGATGGAAATAAACATGCAACACTGTCAGCAAAACAAAGCACAGCCTCCAGCCCCAAAGCAGATAGCATTGTCACTTCAACCTCAAAGTGCCGCAAGCGCTATCTCTGTATTCATCAGAAAGTCCTTATCTCTAACATTGCTTTCCACTGTGCTACTATGCAGTTTGTTTCCCCATGGTTAGATGAAATGTGGTGCTAGTAAGTAAAGCTACTGCTTAAAAAAGATCTGATTTCAAGTTCTGGACTATGCTAGAATCTTCCCCTCCTACTTATGCTGCTTTTTACCAAGGCAATCTTCCTAGGCAGTGCATTTACAGATGGGTCTATTTTCATAATAGTGAAAGCTTCTTAAATATAGGAAGGAATTGTCTTAACTTTATTTATGGAGGATCTTCCAAGTATCTTCCTTCGCTCTCCTGACATAGCAATGCCTGCATTTTTAAAGGAAGGTTTTATAATATTAACATATATATATGTAACTTTGTGGAAGAAAGAAAATCAGCACGACACTTGACTACTAATTCTGTAGTGTCTGAATCCTGTTGAGAAAAAATCAAGTGTCCTATGTTAAAGGAAGGGATCAAACAGTTAACTGCATCACAGGGTACTGACAGAAATCACCGTGGGCTGAAATGTCACAGAGCGATAGCACAGCATGACAATCCTTGCGAATAACTAAAAGGAGGTCAGAGCCTGCAAAGATGGAAAACATCATAACAATGGGAGATTTCAGTTCCTCCTAGGAGCAAGTCACAACAGGGAAGGCAAAGGCTAAATTATTAGACCTATAAATAACTGCCTATTAAACAGATGAATCAGATACTTCACAAGTAGAGAAGCAGCTCTTGTTCTACTCTGGGAAGTGCGTTAGGCGTGGATCAGAACTTATCCACCACCACAATAACAGCCACAATACACTTGTACACACCCATATAGGAGCAATGAAGCCAAAAAAATCCATCTCCTTCAAGTCAGGAAGGCTGCAGGCAGGAAGAGAAATCTCACCCAGCTGCCAAGTGTGGAGGTCCCAAACAGACTGGGAATGAGGGAGATATTTGTGGTGACATCCCCAGCCATACGTATCCTGCAGCTAGGTAATAACTGGCTGAAATCTCTTTTTCCACCATCTGCAGAGGTGGGGAAGCATTGGCCAGCTCTGTGCCCTGCAATAGACCCTCCGTGATGCTGAAGTTGGATCTTTCAACTGTCTTTATTGCTTTGTTTTTGGATTTTAAACCTTTCCATGTTGGTGTTTTTCCTCTTGAATCCCACTAATGATCACACTTCAGCAGTCCTACCTCTGTACCTTCCTTCTTATCCCATCTGGCTCTGCTCTGTGTGTTTTCTTGCAGCTCTTTCTCCCAACTTAGCAATTTTCTCAGTAGTTTGATGCAGCTGGGTCTCCTGAACAACTTGGAGAGGAGAGGAGGGAGATTATAGAGATGGGGTTATGGGCAGAACAAGGAAGCTATGAATAAACTCCTGATATTCACACTGTGAAAAGCCTTGGTTGGGACCCCCTTATTGTACCAACAGGCAACCTGGAAAGGCAGACAGCCAAGGTGATGAAACTTACTCTGGATTCCAACATTATTCAGAGTAATCAACCAAATACAGAAAGTTACAGAAGGATGGCATAATGCTGGCTGGGTGATGAGATGGCAGATGGGACCCAGTGTTAATGAATGCAAAGCAATGCACGCGAGAGAAAATAGCACTAACAAAACACACACAGCGGCAGGCTCTAAATCAGCTGCTTCCATTAAGGAAAGAGATGCTGCATTCATTGTGGGTCGTTTTCTAGAAATGCCTACTCAGTGCTCTGAAGGAGGCAAGAAAGCAATGCTAGGAAGCATGAAAATTTAAAAGAAAAGGAAAAAACCTACTCATAAATCTAATATTCATATGTGCCTTTTGGTGGCCATCTGCACTCCTGGGCATCTCATTCCCTCCAAGGAGCAGCAGTGTAATACAACTTAAAGAAATCAGATGTGTTGAGTGAAAAGAGACAGCTAAAGGGGACCTCAAAAACATGAAGCACCCAAAATATTATAGAAAAGGTAAATAGGGAGTTCTTATTTTTCTCTTTGATGGTGACCTCTAAGAAGGTGCAAAATGAAGCAATGCTGGAGAAGAAAAAGGATCATATAAATGCCTCATTTCTTGTAATTTCCCTAAAGCTTTGGTAGCAGGTTTCACTGGATGTGGATCATTTCTGCTATATATTACAGATCTCTGCTGAGGATGAAGGTTGCTGATATGTCGAAGTGGCATTAGAGGGCAGTGCATTGCAACCTAACTGGAGGTCTTTGGGGTGTCAATCCTGACTGCAGAACAACCCCCAGAAAAAAAAGAACAAACATTTGGGATCAAGAGAACAGAGCAGTTCCAACCCACATAAATGGGAAACGGTGGCGACCACAATGTGGCACACAAGCAACACATCAGGGCTGCTAGGGAAGAATCGATCAGGTTAAGAAGTGGTTAAATCCCATCAGATGGTGGTTTCCAATCAGTGGTGAAGGTCCCAAGTGGAGATCCAACCCTGCTGCACACCACATATATTGTGGTGGCCCTGGAAGCACCTTCAAACCTTTCTGGACTGTTTTCTTGAGACAATACCTGTTTGATTATCATTGCCATCTTCCCAACGACCTCCAGCATTGCCTATGAACAAAGTGAAGTATGAAGAGGAAGGTGCCAGAAGAAAATCTATTCTGCCTTGGAAAGATTGGCTTAGGTTTGCTGGCTCAAAAATACCCCAGAACTTGAAGGAGTAATAACCTAAAAGAGTAGAAAATAGTTACAAAGGCATTTGAAATATGCTTTCTTCTGCCAAGGGAACAGCTGAAAATGCAGCTATGAAAGCAATGAAGAAAACGGTGCATTTTACCATATATAGAATGGCCCCAAACCCCAGCAAACAGTTGGTTTTTTTCACCTCCTTTTTATTTACTTCACGTTTTTACCTCGTTTCATATTTTAGCTGAGTTCCATAATGAAAATGAGTAAGAAACGTCTCAGAAAAGAAATACTTCATCACAGATGAAGTTTCCGACACCCGTGTCTCAATGTTTTTAATCACAACTAAAGAAAGCTCCGTTGCTATTGACACTGCACCATGGGGTGGTTTTTGTTTGGCCAGCAGTGGGGACTGGAAATGCTGTAACTGAGGAACTGACCGTTTTGTCCCACTGTCACAGTCTCAGGCTTGTTTGAGGAGCTGAGAAAACATGTTGAAAGAGGAACAGTGAAAATATTACGCATGACTAGACTTGGTACAGATGGAATGTCTGTCGTCACCCAGGGAAAAAAAGGGTTGTGCTGCTCTGCTGGAGGAAGGATTTGGATGGGAAGTGATTCTGATCCCCTGCGTTAGCCATAAAGAGGGTCTTTGTGCCAAAAAACGCTGGTTTCTTACATGCTTAAAATCCCACTGTTTGAGGCAGCAGTAAATAGGAGGGATTCAGCAGGTTTGTGTTTGCTGGGAGTTGGACTCAGTGGTCTTTATGAGTCCTTTCCAATTAGAGATATTCTGTGATTTTCTGATGAAGAAAGAGGAAAGAAACTTAAAAACTCCATTAGATTGGTCATCAGCTCCAATAGTTTGGAGGAAGATTTTGGAAGCCAAAGCAAACAGTGAGGGAGGATTTGGAAGAGAAGAATATCAGCTTTACGAGCTGGCTTGCCTGCCTTCCCAATCATTACTGTGCTTGCCTGCGGTGAAAGCTTTCACTCTACTGTTAACATCTTCCTTTTAGCTTTCTCTTGTATCAGAGCCAAACCTGGGCTAAACAGTTATTAACCCCAGATTTCAATAGCTTCTGTTCCTTTTTGAATGATGCGATGATCCTTTTTAATGATCAAGCGATCCTTTTTAAAGATCAAGTGCAATGGTGGAGCTGCTTTGCTATTAGACTTGTGTCTAGGCTTGAATTTTTTATGCCAGGAAAGACCACTGGTTAAATTCACCGAACCTTTTATCATCTAAAAGGGCTGGTTCCCTTTTAGAATCCTTTAACCTCTTCCGTTTTCCTCCTTAATGCATTTTCTATGGTTGTGAGAGCCCAACCTGAGACAGTTTGAAGGATTCCAGGCATCTGTTCTCTGCAAATGAAAGTATCTTGAGTAGTCAAAACAGAAGGAGTCTCAGACAGCAATTTTCACTGTCAGTTGAAAGAGCTGAATGAATTCGCAGGTACATTTGTTGGACTGAAACACAGTTCTGGATTTGAGATTAAATTCTGGGAACTGTGGGTTGTTCCTGAGTGATACAGCATCTCTCTGGAGATGCATCTGTACTGATGATATACCGATAGGCGAGGTTACCCTTGCACTTGCTGCAGGTTTATTATCGAATTCTTATGCACAAACTTAGACCTAGGGCATCACTTGTCATGCAGAGCTGTAGGCATAACATAGCCTAACCTATTCCAATTCTATTCTAGTATAGCCTAGGGTAGTCTGTTCCATTCTGTCCCGTTCCATTCCATTCCCTAAGCTCACCCTGAGCTGAATAACAATGAGACTGATCTCTTTGCAGTGTCAGGGGTTTTCAGTGTCAAACCCACTTACAAGGATGCAAATCAGAAAATTTTCAAGTGGAAACAAGATTTTATTTTATTATTCCATTTGATTTTGGTTTGATTTCTTACATTTGATGTTATTTTGGAATCATTAAGTCCTAGAATCACAGAACGGTTTGGGTTGGAAAGGAGCTTAAGATCATCCAATTCCAACCCTGTGGCGTTGGCTGGGATGCCTCACACTAGACCATGTTGCCCAAAGCTCTATACAACCTGGCCTTGAACATCTTGAAGCTAAGATAAAGCTGTGATATTCAGAGCCTGTTGAATGAAGAACTGGTTTAGAGTAGTCCTAGAGAACTCATGCATCAGCCCTTCAAGATCATCTCTACCACAGAGCTGCTTGATGCAGAGACAGGTATACTGGAACATACTCATCCTTGCTGTTGGGAATGGACCAGTCTGGTCTAAATGATATGACTTTAGGATTCTGACTTTCAGCAAGCCCCAGGCAGCATTTGCCATCTGTTTAGCAGTGATATTTCCCATCTCAGAATAGGACTCTGTATATTGGATATAAGAACATAGAAGATCAGGAAAGATGTTTTATACAATTCCAATACAACTAACTTCATCTAACTTAGCTGTCTAAAACAGGTGCCCAGTAAGCTTTCGAGCTATGGCCAGGAGGTGAATCATCTCTAGACAACAGTTCATGGAACAGCACTTTCTTAATTTACTGAGATGATTTCCATATTCTGCCTTATGTCCTAGGATATATTTTTGTTCATGGTTTTCATTTCACAAGAACATTGGTGTCCCTAGTGGCTTTTGGTAACTCTAAATTCACAACATACTGCTGTAGTAAGAAATGAGGAGCTGTGTATTTATGCAGAGTATGCCATCTCCTGCAAGAGAGAGAAAGCTTTATCTTGTATGTTATAAAACAACCCAGTGACTGGAAGTAAAGATAAGGCCAGGGACAAGGAATGATTAAGTATTTCTTGGCTCTTTCATTGGAGATAGAATCCTGATTATTGGAAAAGGGCCTGATAAGCAGCTAAATTAGTGGGTAATCTAGTCCATAGAATCATAGAATGGTTTGCGTTGGAAAGGACCTTAGGATCACCCATTTCCAAGCCACTGCCATGGGCAGGGAAACCTTCCACTAGATCAGGTTGCTCTAAGCCCCTGTGTCCAGCCTGACCTTGAACACTGCCAGGGATGGGGCAACCACAGCTTCTGTGGGCACCCTTGGCAGTATCTCAGCACTCAAGTCCAGCCTGTCAACTCCTATGTGTCTTAAGAAAGAACACTGTAGTCAGACATGAGTATCCCAAAGTCGTCAATGACCTGGTCTCATAGCATCATGGAAGTCAAATGAAGAAAACTGAACACTGAGCTCTCATCTGGTTTAAATATGACAGTGTGCACCACATGTCTTGTTTTTCCTTCTGAAGTCTTTCCCAGTCCTTCACCAGAAGTGAGACATGGCCAGGTGGGACCAGAGTCCATCCTGTTCCTGGAAAACAAGGAAGACATCATTAAAAAAGCCCCAACGTCTCCTCAGGTAGCAGCCTAGTAAACAGCATTATCTCCACCATCAGAGCAGACCACATGCACATAAAAGGATGTGTTATCAAAAATATCTATAATGGTGACCTTAAAAAAGTACAAGAAGTGCTAATGAATTTCTTGTTATTTCAGAAAGGGACTTTCTTCTCTGTCGGTACAGAGAGCTTCCTGAAGCAGAAACAAATGAAGCTCTTGTTTCTTTCTTTTTAAATGTAAGGTTGAAATCTAAGCTTCTGCTCTGTTGTTTTCTAGCTGTTCACAATTAGGAAGTGGTGCTCTGAATGAGGACTTTTTAAGTATTGTCTTTAATCTGCATGACATTTAGCAGGAGAACATCGAGACATCTCCGCAGTTGCAATCATAAAATAATAAAATAGTTAGGGTTGGAAAGGACCTTAAATCATCTCAAGGTTATTATCAACAATTTATTGTTATCAAGAGCTTACGGGTGTTTGGCAGGGGGAAGTGACATCCCCTGGCCACATTTGGAGTTAGTGGAGGAGCCAAAATGAGGATGAGGTGCTCTTAGCTGTCCCCTGTGGGCTCATCTTTCTGATGCTTGTTGCCTGTTGGCTTATCTGGTTTCTCAGTTATGTTTGCTGGTTATGATTTTAAAGCCCTGTGTTGGAGCTGGATGTTTCTGTGATGGAGCTTTCCACGGGCAGAGCCAGGCTGTGCCACCATGAGTATGAGCTCATGGCAGTGCTCGTGGTGATGACTCTGTACCAGCAACTCTGCTTTGACCATGTCAGTGTTTGGGGAGGATGAGAAGCTCAGGTTTGGCTGTGCGTGGCCATTTGGGATGCCATAGGAACCAGCGTGCAAACCCAATTGCATACAACAAGTGCGGTTGCTTCCTCCTTCCTGAAACCCAAAGGGTTCTTTTCTTCTGAGTTTCTTCTGCTAAAAATTACACCGTATGCTAACGCTGGCTGGCACTGCTGGTCACACTGAGCCACAGCGAGAAGAGGCATTGGTTTCGTGCCAAGCTGAAGCAAGCCCTATCTTGGTACTTGTCCAGTTTCACCATGTTATCTTCTCCCTCCCTCCTCTATGATTGATTTAGCAAAGCTCTAGGGCAGTGCCCATTGGAGACACAGCAGAAAGACTGCCACACTGCAAAACTTGATAAAGTAAAAAAGGGAGCAAGCTATGCATAACAGCATCCAGGCCAAGAACTGAGAAAGGAAACAGTCATTTTTAATGCCTTCCTGCAAACCTTGGGTTTCTTAATCTTTATTCTCCTGAAGAGAGATGATACAGATAAAATAATCTTGGTGGACATGGTTTGAACACTAAGCAGCCAAGCAGGTAGATGCTATGCTTCTATTATAATTTATATTGTCATGTTATCCTTTATCTGTTCTTTCTACAGCATCTGAGCTGTGCATATCTGGCACAGCACCTGGAGTACTTTCCTCTTCTAACTTTAAATGAACTGACAAAACACTCCAAATTGAGGAGGATCGGTGTCTGGTTTTTATTAGTCACATCAAATATTTCAGGCTTTCCACTTGCTTACCATGAAAACAGCTAATGAGGTTCTGAGGGGGTTTTGAGGGTTTTTTAGGAGTGCTACCCTACGTATCATCAGATGTGATGAAGATGGTCATGAGGGCATCTGAGTGAGGGGCAATTAGAGCCTGCCTGATAGGCAGCAAATCAGCCCCACGAAGTTTTGTCCTCTCTTCACTGCTTCGGCTCAAGTGACATCAGCATTTGTATAACATGAGGCCATGTTGCACCCTCCCATATCCTCATTTTCACTGTATTCTTTCTTCTACTTTGAATTAAAGAATTCTGAGTAATTTCCTATAGTAAAAGGAAGTTTACAGTTGCAAATCAAACTGCCCAGATGGGGAAATACTGCTCTGTGGGAGTTAGATATGAAGAAATTTAGGAGCTCGGAAACATGAACCAGCTCATGCTCATGAAGCATGCTCAGACATGTAATTACCAGATTGTTTAATGCTTTCTTCATAGGACTCTGTTCTCTTATAGGGCTGTCTGCAGTTATCAACATGCAGCGATTTAAATCACCAGGACTTCAGAAGGGCTGAACTGTGATAATCAGAGGCATCAATAGAGAAGAGAGCATGTGTATATCCAGAAGAGATGCAGAAGATCCCATGCATTGCTTTTCCATCCAATTCCTTGCCTGCAGTAGGCGTCAACATACCTTTTGTGACCTAAGACCATCCCACACATGATGGGATTCTGTGGGGCAAAAGTGATCTCCAGCAAAGTTTATGCATCTCTGTTGTGGTTGAGCAATGCAATCAGATTTAAAGCCAATTGCAGTCGCTGTCTGAGCTTGGAGTCTTGGGGTGAAGACCCATTTTCAGCACTGAATGCTCTCTAGTTGCAATGAGGTTTGTCCTGGCCATAGGAAGAAAGTTGGAGGCCATTGCCCCACATGAATGATTCCTCTGCAACCTCCAAAGCCAGCCACCAGACCTGGATGGATGCAGATGATGAAGTAGGGTCTAGTTATAGTGTGGACAGTTCAATTTATGAGGCTCAGAGGAGAACTTCCTCAGGGTAAGCGTAATTCTGTTGGCAGCCTTATGAATAGTTGCTGGTTTACTGGAAGAAAAGCGACAGGGCATGAAATATGAACTGCTTAATGGAGATAACTCCTGCACTTCATAAGCTTGTTTTACAGTCAGCTGCATCCTGTCTAGGTCACCTTTCTTTTTCCTTCTCCTCCTAAGCACAGGAGAAGCACTGAGCACTGTATGCCCTGAACAGCACAACTGTTAGAACTGGTGTGGATGTCTCAGTCCTTTCAGTGCTACAGATTTACCAGCTGAAGTTCATTGCATTCACCTTTAACTGCATTTACCTTCAAGAGTGAAGTTGCCCAGAGCTCAGCCCCAAAACTGCACACCACCATAGAGAGATGGTGAGGTTGGTGATAGGGTCTGGGTCCAAGGCAAATATGTTAGCTCATCTGAGTGAATGGGATAAATCTGATGGTATGAAGGTTAATTTTGCCAAGCACTGCGAGGCAGTTATAGACATCAAGACATCAAAGGCCAACCTTCACTGTTCATTACAGGAGATGGAGTATGTTGGTTACATTCTTAAACCAGGTGGGATATTTGGTGGGTATCCTCAGACCAAATGTGACATCTGCAGCATCTGGGCATTTGACTTGTTTGTGGCCAGTGCAGAGAAGCAGACAATTCTGTGGTGGAGTTTATCTTACCCATATGAAGACATCTAAATCAGGTGGATTTAGATGTAGGCACATCACAGCTGTGCCTAGCCCTCTCTGTTAACTGTGATGGCAAATGGGTGACAAGCTCCAAAGTCTGCATCTGCACCAACACCTAAACCTGATATTATGTGAGGAAGGCTGAAAACCACCTTGCTGATCCCTAAGTGTTTTCTTGCAATGTTTCCCTCCAAAGAAAGAGATACAGTACTCTGGAATACTCAACAGACCTTCTGGGTTACTCAGAGCTTTCTTCTCATGGTCATTTGTTAATCCCAAGGTCTCCATTCCAACACCACCTTTTTCCACTGCACAAATAATGCTTGGTCCATGCAAACAGTAACAAAATGGGTCATGGAAATCTAACCCAATGGAAAGGATATCCACCAGTGGATGCTATGCATTTAACATTTCACCCTTAAGTTTCTCTCTTCCAGCTCTGTTGACTGGCATTAGTGCTCCCTTTTTAGCCAGAGCAATGCTTAATTGCCCCGCTTTAGATGGCCTTTGTCTACAACCCTTGGTTGCTGATTGCTACAGTCCTTGATTTGAGAGCAGCTGAATGTGTGTTAGAAAACCACCCTACAGAGAAAATCCTCGAGCAACCACAGGAAAGTAGGATCTTAAAACTATATCCCAATTCATGATGTCTGACTTGTGTAGCATAATCTCAGCCTGAGTTACTCTGGCAATAATGTGAAGGGTTGCTCTGATACTGCAACAAAAGGCTTGAGGACTCATCCAAAAGATGTTGTTGAGCCTCGTTAGGAGCACAAAACAAGGCATGAACCCTTATTCTGCAGGGAATGAAAGGGTCAGATTTAATGACTTATGCTCAAGGAGGAATAACTGTGCTTCTTTAGCCCGACTGATGCAAAATGCATCCTGACCTTTCTGCGTTCAGCTTTTCATTTCTTCACTCTCTATTTCCTTCCTGAGGACCACACCGATTTTCTCACTCACACACTAACATTTCTTGGTTAGTGGTTAGATTTAGAAACCTCCAGGTCACTGCAGCTCAAGAACTTCTCGAAGTTTCTCCTCACAGTGCTATTTGCTTTTAGAAATTCTCCTTTCTTCCATTTCTGCAAGGAATCCTCAAAATCTGTGTGGTTCAGATGGGGCTTTTTTTCACTCCCAGGGAAAAATCTCTAGATTAAGATCAGCCAAGAATTGAAAGGCAACCGTTTACATTTAGTTCTGTGGCAGAGTATTTAGCCCCAGTTCTTGGAACATCTAAGCCAGCTTCCTATGAGGCGGTAAATTCAGAGCTGACTCAACAAACTTCATACATTTGAGATTAACTGTGCCTTTACTGAAGTAAAGGAACCTGCTGAACTGTGCCTTCCTAAACAGAAGCATCTACTCAGCTCCTTAAACTGAAGGAGATGTAGAAAGATGCTGCATGAAGTGCAGTAGAAAGATTTCTAATGGTGGTCTTCAAACATAGGAAGTTCACTTGGTAACGTAAGAGTAAAGGTGGAACGGGAATGGTTTAATATGCTTTAAAACTTGCTGGAAGTCAGGCTCATCTCCTCTGAATTTAGATGCCTCTAATAAAGGGTATTTATGCCTGAGTTTAGCATCTAGATCCTCTTTATTTTCAACAGGGAAAACCGAACACTTACAGGACATGTCCCACCTATTTAAAACACCTTTTTTAAGATACTACCCTAGTTGAGCCTGCTTTTGTTCATTGATGGTGAAAGGAGTCTAGACAACCAGCTCTGGTGTTTGCCTCTGTTATGACTCTCACCTTTAGTGTCTAGTTATTGGATAGGGGAGAAAGCTGCTTTCTTGATTAGGCAAAGGCAGATACTACATACCTGATGTCCTAGATGGATGTTATGTACAGTTTCTGTCTGACTTCTGTGGCAACAATGCCACTGTGTTATTCAAAATGTGCGTTTGTTCATTTAGTCCCAGACCCCTTTAAAACTGAAGGTCTGTCTGTTTTCTCGGCTAAAGGTGATAGAACTGGTACAAAAATCAGCCAGATTCTGCCTGGAGATGGGTTAGATGGTAAATAAGAGCAAAGGATAATGCAGAAGGATGTTTTCTGACTGTAAATCATAGGCTGCAGCTTGCTGGGCTGTGAGGAACAAGAGCACAACCCTTACCAGACCCTAGAATTGGAGGGGTCATGTAGTCCCTGCCTATCAATTCCACCTCTTTCACTGCTGAAGACTGATACCTTCTCCACCACCATTCCTCAGAAAGCCTCAAGTTATTCAGTCTTTCCTTTTAGGAAAAGTTTTCCAGACTCCCTTGTCATTCCCATTGCTTCCCTCTGATTCTCTTCTGCTGCTCCATATTTTTCATCATGTGTAGTGCATGAGCACAGCATCGTATCCGTGGTTTTATTGTCACAGCGTAAAACAAGAGATTGCTTTGCATGTGTTACACATCTCAGAATTAGATTTACACTTTTTATGTGTGGCATTGCCAGTTGGTGTTCTGCATGCAAGCCCTCATTCATTTCTGAAAGAGCACCTCCTGAATCAGTGATGCCACTGCTCCACTTCACAGGCTGGTTTATTCTGCCTGTGTATGAAACTTTGACTTATCCCTTAAACTGCATCCTAATTTTCTTTGTCCAGTGTATTGAGGTCACTTGGAATTTCCTTCCTGCACTCTAATATACACATGGAAGTAAGGATTGTCTCTATTCATTATCCAAGTAACTGTTGAAAATACCGAATAGCTTATGACCCCACATTACAACCTGGGAAACACCTTTCAGTACAGCCTTCTCTTCTGCAGTTAATCAGTGCCACTCACTATGCTCTTCCATTTGACACAGTTGTGAACCATGCTAAGGCCACTTTGTTTTCAAGGATTTTCCAATCAATTTTTTACTTACCTTATAATCTGTATGATAGGTTATATTTCCCTATCTTGAAAGACAGTGTAAAACTTCTTATTGAAGTCAAGCAAGGTGACAGGGTGTCTCACTACACCTGAGTAAGGAGCTCACTACAGAGGCTGGATAAGACTTGTGCACTTTACGGGATTAAGTATACTTAATTAACTATAACTTGGTGGTAATAAAAAGGAGAAGGGAAGGAACGAGTATGATACAATCATAGAATCATAGAATCACAGAATAGTTAGGGTTGCAAAGGATCTTAAGATCATTCAGTTCCAACCCCCTACCATTGGGCAGAGACACCTCACACTAAACCATGTCACCCAAGGCTATGTCCAACCTGGCCTTGAACACTGCCAGTGATGGAGCATTCACAACTTCCTGGGCAACTTATCCCAGTGCCTCACCACCCTCACAGTAAAGAACTTCCTCCTTACATCCAATCTAAACTTCCCCTTTTTAAGCTTGAACCCATTACCCCTTGTCCTATCATTACAGTCCTTAATGAAGAGTCCCTCCCCAGCATCCTTATAAACCCCCTTCAGATACTGGAAGGCTACTATGATCATGCAGTAGTATGCTTTATTTATGAGTTTCTTTTAATGTCCTGAAATTTTCCTGCTCAATTCAGATGAATGATGATTGCAAATAGGAGTATCTAGAGAAGAAACTTATCTGTACTACACAGCTGTATTTGCATGGGGAAGTACTAACCCAATGCAGGCATCTCTGTGGTCATGAAGCTGTGGCAACACTCACTACAGGGAAACTAAATATATCAAGAATTGTTAAGCTGAAAGCTCAGCCAAACAGTAACTCTAGGCAGAATGAGGTTAAGACTTTGATGTCCTCCAGATCTGCTCATTAGACCGTTCTATTGTAACAGCAATGTGCTTGGTGTTTGAGTGCCACAGGGAAATACTAAGGGATGTTTGGGGTTGCTGCAGACTAACCTGATGGTTTTGGAGAATGGCACCAACAGCCAAAAAAGCCAGCATAGTGTTGGGTGTCATTGTTGGGAATGAGAAGAGATCATTTTGCTGTCATATAAAATCTTGGTGTGCCTACGTGTAGGGGAGATCCTGACATTGTGGTCTCTCCATCTCAGAAAGGACAGAGTGGAATCGGAGAAAGTCCACAGAAGGCAACTGAAATCATCATGGGACACAATCATGGAGCAGTGGCCTTACAAGGACAGACTGCAAAGGTCTAGGACTGTTCAGCATGGAGAGGGTAAGGATGTGCGTAGGTTAACTGTATCGTGGAGATGAAGGATTGCAGACTGTTAGTCACCAGATCCCACAATAACAGAACTACAGGACGTTGTGTAGGACATCAGTACAAAACATAAAAGCAGTCCCTTGTTTGCACAGTTGGTCCTTTCGCTTGCTGCCAGAGGAGGTTGTGGAGGCCAATGGTACTGGCAGGTTGTCATAGCTTAAATCCCAGCCAGGAGTGAAGCACCACAAGCTGCTCACTCACTCCTCCTCAGTGAGATGGAGGGGGAGAGTTGGAAGGGTAAATGTGAGAAAACTCATGGGTTGAGATGAAAACAGTTTAATAAATGAAAACAAACATGCAAATAAACAGAATCATGTCATAGAATCCCAGCCTGTTTCAGGTTGAAGGGAAAGCTCATCCAATCCCAACCCCTGCCGCAGGCAGGGACACCTTCCATAGAGCAGCTTGCTCCAAGCCCTTATGTCCAACCTGGCCTTCAACACTGCCAGGGATGGGGCAGCCACAGCTTCCCTGGGCACCCCCTGACAGCGCCTCAGCACCCTCACAGGGAACAGCTTCTTCATAATTTGATCTATAAAACAGGGAATATCTAACTGAAAATTCAATACCACTTGGGTTCATTTGCTGCAAAGGGGCCAAGTCCCTTGGTGCAACCTCTGAGCTTCTGTTTGCTCCCCAGCTTCTGAATGATTCTGCTTTTTTCCCATCAGACAAAACTGCATCAGATACACTGCACAATCACCTTACAGCCTCCAGGCCAAAAGAGTTTGTGCAGTGTCTTAAAAGCACTTGAAGCATTTCAGATGGCCCTTGAAGAACCTACACCTAAAGAAGGTTGAAACTGTGCTTACTTCCTGGCAACTCCATTTCTGCCTCTTCCTTGGCGTTGCACAAAAATCACCATCTCATCTGTGCTGACAAGATCTTTTCCTTCCTCTCCTAAAAGAGAGGACTTCTCCAAGCAGCACAACTCTGGTGATCAACAAAAGAAAGACAACAAGCTATAGAGACCATCTTTGCCCCCTACACCTTCCCAGATGCTCAAGACGCTCCTATTTCTCTCCATCACTTTCCAGTTTTCACAGCACCTCCCCTCTTTTACTGCCACACACCTCTGCTGCTAACACCTAATGTTCATCATCAAAACTGTAATGCTGATTGGGGGGGGGTTATCTCATAACCTCCTGTTTGTAAAGTATCTGGATAACTTCCCCCCTTGCTGGGTCTCTCTGTTCTCACCTTCCCCTTTTCTGCTTCGTGTCTGTCGCTTGCAGAAGCAGCGCTGTTTTTTCCTGGTATCGTTGAGCAAGCTGACCTGTTTCATAGAGCTGCCCTAAGTAACTGCTCTCACAAGCAGTAACCTGCTGTTCTCCCTCTTCTGACCTTTAAAGGTGTAAATGCCAAGTTTCAGGTCTTTCTCCTGAAAGCTGTGCTTGTAGCAATTAACCACCTGGGGTCACCATTCCTTCCAGTACAACTCACTGTACATCGTGTGCTCCTGCGCGGATGGAAACTCACCCTTTCTAATCAAATCTTAGTGGCTATTATCCACCTACGCTGAGATTTGCTGCTTGAAAGCAAACGGCTGTGAAAGAGAGAGCGTGTTCAGCTCATCTGCCAAAAAAAAAAAGACCTTTTCCAGCAAAGGACAAATTCAGCTTGTGGAGAATCCTAGAATGGTTTGGGTTGGAAAGGACCTGGAGATCACCCAGTTCCAACCCCCTGCCATGGGAAGACCACAGACCGTGTCACCCAGGCCCCATCCAGCCTGGCCTTGAACACTGTCAGGGATGGGACATTTACCACTTCTCTGTGCACCCTCACAGGGAAGAACTTCTGCCTTATATCCAACCTGAACTTCCCCTGTTTCAGTGTGAACCCATCACCCCTTGTCCTATCACTACAGTCCCTGTTGAAGAGTCCCTCTCCAGCGTCCTTGTAGCCCCTTCAGGTAGTGGATAGTTCATGGAATCATAGAATGGTTTTGGGTTGGAAGGGACGTTAAAGATCATAGATTCTGTGTGTGCAGTACAAACTGCAGACCTCTGCTCGGAGTTTGCAATCATTTACTGATCAGCAGGATTTTGAACAGCTGAGAGGCAGATTGAGCTAAAGGGCTGCAGAAAACATCCCCTGTCTCTGTTTCCATCATGGAAATAGCTATAAAATTATATTGTTTGATGAAGCAAGAAAAAGAAAAGGATGTTGGGGAGTAAACCCCTGCACCTCCAAAGAACAGACCTTGTGCTTAATGGGGGAAGGAGAAATTGTGCTTAAAAGTCTGTGATTTCTTTGTGGGCAATATATCAGATACGTTTTACCAACCCAGATGGCTGCGGTTCTGCGTATGCAGTTGTGCATCTCCAGATGCCTTGGAAAAAGGTGAAAAATTTGGGTCTGCAAGTCTTAGACATGACTTTCGAAAAGCAAATCTCTTGAAGTCCTTCAGTGGGCTTTGGCATGAGTGTTTCCTGTTATGCTATGAAGTATGGAAGGGGATTTGGTACTAAAGCAAAGGCAGTAGGTGTCTGTGGAGCATGGAGCAGTCCCAGGGTGAGCAAAGCATTTTACCCACAGCAGTTTCTCCATAAGCCTTACATGTTCTCTGTGCCCTGTTGCATTTGGGTTTGGGCAGTAATCTCTTGGCCAAAGCCCCGTTGGACCCTATAAGAGAACTTGTCATTTGTATCAGTGAAGCTGCACAAAAGCTTTCATGAAAAGGGTGAAGGGAGATTCATCAGGAGAGAGATAACAGGGGTTGTAGCATCTCTTCTGTCTGCTGCTCTTACGAGCACTGCTAAACCTTTTCTCATCTCTTCTCGTGCTGGGAGAGAAGATGCAGATTGGTGCTTTTCCACATAGATATCACATTATTCACTCCTCAGAAAGGTCTGTTTTGGGTCTCCCTTGGGTCAACTGCCTTTCACAGGGCCATCACCCTGCTGAAAGTGAGGACAGGGGAGTCTCTGAACAAAGATACTGACCCAGCATCCTCTGTGTCTGTGCCTGTGACTGATGCATGCATTTAAAACCATATCACATCTATTTCTTAGCATGCCTGTTAGGAAGACTTCATTCTCTGAAGATTTATAAAGGAGAAGTAAACGCCCAGCATGTAATAATCATGTGATAATCCACAAACCCATTAAAATCTTGCCCCCTTCTACTGACCTCATCTGTAGGGGAACAGCTCTGGAGTCAGCAGCTCTGATGTGTCAAACCACTTCCTACATACAACAGCACGCACCACCACACTGAGCATTAAGTTTGAGTTCCTGGATTAAAGCTACTAATACCTGAACAAAGAGCAGACTTTATTCTCTCTTGTAGAGCCAACCCAGTGAAATGACGATTTGCTGACCAAAGAGCAAAGTCCTTGCTGTGCACACAGGGTGATGATGCTCCCCACCAGTCTAACCAGGCAGTAGAAGGCTCCTTGGCTTGGCTGGCACCAGCCCATCGCTTCTAAGAAACTTCATCATCCTCAGTGTTTCAGAGAAAAGATGTGAACAAGTGCCATGGAGCTCAAGCACCTTTTGATGTGGCTCTTGCTT
This sequence comes from Forpus xanthops, assembly GCA_032466535.1. Classification (NCBI taxonomy): domain Eukaryota; kingdom Metazoa; phylum Chordata; class Aves; order Psittaciformes; family Psittacidae; genus Forpus; species Forpus xanthops. The sequence continues at coordinate 42,693 of JASSUY010014077.1, forward strand.
GGATCCGTCAAGGGGAACAGGCCAGGTAAAAGACTATTTCTGCCTTTTGGGGAGGGAAAATATGATTCGCTTTCTTGTGGTGGCTGCTGGAGGGTGTTCACAACATCCTGACTCCTTTCAGGTAAGGAAAGATGTTAAGAGCTTAAGGAATTTATTAATCTAAAGAAATGAGAGAAATGGGGTTTGTACCCACAAGCCATCAACTGTACACAATCCAGGGCACTACAGGATGCTTTTTGTCTGAGTAATGCATGTATCCTCCAACCCACCATTGGTGCAGTGGGCAGATCAAAGCAACCTTGTGCACCTTAGGTAGTTCTTTGAATTTGTGAGGCTTTTTCCATTCTGCTTATAAGTTTAGGAAATACAAAAATAGACACTGAAATGTCACTAACTCTGTAGGTAAAACTGATGGCAGTGCTCTTAGAAGGTGCCATCCACGTTTGCTATGGGTGCTATAGATACCATGTATTCTCTCAGCCACACCTCCCAACCTATAAACTGTGAACGGAGGCAGCTAATTCATTCAGCATAATTTTACACATTTCTAAACTGCGATACTGCTTATATTTGGCTTATTTACTGTGACAAGTGTGTGCTCTGTGAAATGGTCTGTGATATATTAGTGTATTTGAGTTTTAATTGCTTTGTTCAAAGGGAAAGAGAAAACATCTTACACTCTCAGTGGTCTATAAATGTGATTAGTAGACTCATAGAATCATAGAATGGGTTGGAAGGTCATCTAGTCCAATCCCTCTGCAATGTGTAATCCTTCTGTATCTGATGGTGATGCCCAGGTTGAGAGGTATGAGCAGCCTAGGGCACGTTCTCAGATACGTTGGTACTGTACCTTCTGATGGATCATCTCTAGCCTAGGGGATCTCAAGGGAACATTGTGTTGCTACAACCAAACTCATTAATGCAGGGTGCACCTCCATAAATATTTAACCTGCAGGTGAGTTGATTCTCATTAAAGTATTTTGCCAGCAAACCCTGTACATTTTCCTCCAAGGGGCGTTTTCATTGCCAAATGAAGTGCCAGTGCCCACGGCAAGCGTTTCAGTGCTGCGTGCGAGAGTATCACTGCAAGACGTTCAGCTGGAGATATGTAAATAGGATCGGTTCTGGGATGAGTCAGGTTCCCTATATCACACTTTCCATATTACTATGCATGAGATTTCTTGCTGGCAAGTCTCGTTTATCAGAAATCTTTCTGTTTCATGGAAAAAAACGGAGGGGTGTCAGAGCAGTTGCATTTTGTGCTTTTCGATGTGATTTAATTCTCTGATGAGCGAATAAATGCATAGCTTTGCATTCTTCACTCTAACATTTTCTTTCCTCAGCTTCCTGTGTTTATTTTCAATGTCTCACCCAATGTTTAAACACAGTATTTATCCATAGATAAATATCTTTTAATTTCTCCATGCAAGTAATAGGCTAAGGTAGAAACACCAACTTCTACCAATATTATTCATTGTAAAGTGTTGTGGCTGTGAGTCCTGTTGTGTTTAAGTCCTTCGGGGGACCAACAAGGAGACCTGGGAACAGCCATAAGCAAGGAAAAGGGAAAGAGGCTAGGTCAAACTGGTCAAAACTGAGCTATGCCTCAGTACACGCAGTGCTGTTTGCATTCTCTTGCCTTGGCCCTTGCAGCACTGCAAGTTCAGTTTTGTAAATAGAACCTGCTGTAGAGGCTGTTTGGAAGAGGGTTTCTGGCAAAATGAGGGGGAATAGAAAACACAAAGTCTTTGTTTTACTGAACAGTTTCACTGCTGGATCTCAACATGCTTTGAGAGGGAAAAGTCTTCTGTTATATACCTGGGGAAACTAAGGCATGGGAATGATTATTTAGTATAAATTAAACTACACCTTAGTGCTAAAGACTATAAGAGAAATGCTGGTTTCCTCAGCAAAAGCATCACATTTATCTCATGTACTCTTCACAGCAGCAGTGCCTAGAAGCTGCAGGCATGAGTGAGGCTTGAAGTATGCTAGGTGAGGGTCAAACACAAGATAAAAGCTTATTTATGCTCCTCTGACCTTTCCATGTTGCTATTCATCTTACAGGAGTACACTAGGTAGATTTGCATGTTAAACCTGGAAAGGATTAAATCTCACAAAAGAAAGGATTTCATTCAGCTGAATTTCATTCACACAAGATGGGTACCAGATCTCAGCCATTTAAATGAGAGGAATTTCTTCCCCATTATACTTGCATATGAGCGCTCGCTCCCATGGATTTGAAATGCGATGAGGAATAAATTAAAGTTGTCAAACACATACAAGTGTTTCTCCTGAGGTCAGTCAGAGAGCAAATACTATTATAAACCTTCCAGCTACAGTGGCCCTCAGTAGCAAAGGGACCAATATGCAGCTACCATTAAAAAGTTGTTAATAAGTTGTGATCCTGCTGAGGATGTTATAGACAGAGATCCTGCAGTATCTCCTTCTGCCTTCAGATGGAGAAATCTTCTCCCTGCCTTATCAGAGATGAGATACTATGCCCTTTCCTTTTATTACAGAAAAAAATCCACTCTTTAGTTGCTTTTAGAAAGCCACTAGCTTTGATTTTGCTTTGATTTTTGCCTTCAGAGTGTTGCAATATTGGTCTCCCTGCTTTCTACCTCAATCATAGAATCATAGAATAATCAGTGTTGGAAGGGACCTTAAGATCATTTAGTTCCAACCTCCTTGCCAAGGGCAGAGATGCCTCACGCTAGACCATGTAAGCCAAGGCTCCTTCCAACCTGTCCCAGAGCACTGCCAGGGATGGAGCATTCACAGCTTCCCTGGGAAACCCATTCCAGTGCCTCACCACTCTCAACAATAAAGAACTTCTTCCTTATATCAAGCCTGTTCAGCTTTGTCTCTCCTGTTTTCCCCATTGCATTAATTGCATCTCTAAAGCACAGCTTTTGGGTGTTTTCATCTCCTGACCTCGGTCCTGAATCTTGGAACATCCTGACTTACCATGTCTTTGCCATCTCTGATGCTTCTCCAAAGCTCACATTTCCAAAGTTCTTCCATGACTTTCTTCACTTGACAACCTGTTCCCAGCCCTGCCAGGGTAGTAGCACTCAGTCATCTGCTGCTTCTTTTTTATCCTCTCCATTTGTAAAGTATATACAGCCCTCTCTATTTGGAAAAACTCTTCATGCATTACAGGGTCAGAAAAATCAGCAACACTAACAAACAATTGCCGGCCCATTCATAAGAGCTCCAGCAAAAAACTTGATGACCATGCTAAGGCCACAAGTTAAATAAGATGAGTCTTAAAGCCACATATGAAATCAAGAGTGCCACCAGAGCGTTTCTCAGTTACCCAAGACTGGGCCGTGTGCTTGCCAGCCAGTCCAGTTACCTTCTATGGCCCTTCCAGTGCAACAAAAGGCAAAGCTGAGAATGTTACAGGCAAAGAGAAGGATCCGAGTTTCTGCTGCTGTTTTAAAAAGCAGTTTTTGTTTCTCAGGAATGTGTTTTTCCCTTTAGATGAAAACACCAAAGAGACGGGTGTTGCTGAAGGCACAGATTAAAGCAAAAACGTACCCAAGCCTGTTCAAAACCCAAATGTCACACTCCAAAAGAGAGCTTTCATGTACAATATTCTCAGAACCAAACTCTGTGTTCTGCTACCATACCATGTGCAGTGGTTGTCTTTGAAGAGTTTGAGCCCTGCGGCTTTACCACGGAACTAAGAAGGGTATAAACATCCAGAAGCAAAAGCAGAAGAGAAGCAGATATTCCCCATTCTCCACTTGGTACCTTTTCTATGCAGTGCACTCTGCTTGTCCTTCTCCCTGCCTTAGGAAACACTCTTCCTCTTCTTTAATACTGCAGTTCTGCATTTTCAGTCCAAGTTCTCAGCCTCCTACCAAGGAAGGCGTGAGATTCATCTTGTTTAACTTCAGCCATCTGCAACATCTTCTCCATCAAGCCGGACATGTGGATCCCTTTCGTAACCAGGGGGATGTACAGAGCACTTTCAGAGCACAGTTGATCTACCAGATTGCACATAAGGTGCTGTAAGTCATGTCCTGTGCCCTTCTAGTGACTACACATTGAATTGAAATGCCTGCTTTTTGTTGGCTGGGTGGCACTCAGTCCATGCCTTAAAACAGGAGTGAGATGGAGATGAAGGGGATAAATGAGTTTAAGAGGGGAGTCAAGAAGCAGCTGGGTCAGCAGAGGACATAAAAGAATCTGCAGGCTGCTTTGCTGGGAACTGACAGTGAAGCGAGCTTTAAAATGCTGTCAGTGCATTAGCTAAACCACACTACTTTTCCATGTGAGCATGTAAGAGTGTCCTTTCACCACCATAGCTGATAGAAAGAGAAAAGCACCTTTAAGCATTGCTTTGGAAAGCTTAAGTTAGGTGTTTGCTGTCCTCTAGAGCTGTCTGCCCGGCTTCATTTGTTACAGAAGGAGATAAGAAAGCAGGTTCCTGAGGCTAATGATGCTTAGCATGAGAAAAATTAGTCCACAGTCAAAACAAATCTTGCCTTGCTGTGTATGGAAATACTTTTGCGTTACATTCCACTGCCTAGGTCAGTGGCAAACAGCTGGCTAGCATGAGTAAGCCAAGAGAGAAGTGCATTTTTCTCCCCTATCTCATTTTCTATGGTCTTACAAGGAATTAATGCACAGCTCCCGCTGATTTATAGTCCAGTTTATTTTACACTGTCTTTCCAACAGAGCCATCTTCTAGTACAGCAAACTCAGCAGGCATTGAACTGCCTAGTCCTTAGAATAGGGCATGCCTCTTCTGCACTGCTAGGAACATTAAAACCCATTTCCTGCCCCATAAGGCTGCCTTTTGCACTAAAATTTGTGCCTACTAACTTCATCTGTGTTGTATTGCTGTCCTTTACACTGCAAACTCCTTACTACTCCCATGACTTTGTAGGATGATCTCTATGCAACTGACAGCATAGCTAAACAAAATCTCACAGGCAAATTACCCTAAGTTTCAGGTCTGCACTCCATCCTCACACTGGGATCTATTGCCAGCTTACAAATCCACATAGATAATAAATGACATTCATTAGCAGGGAAAGAAGAAGGCAGAGCTGTAGCTAGCTTGTTAACAGACCCTTTGGGAATAAGGTTTGAAGATAGAAAAGGTTTGTTACCATTTCAATCCAGTTGCTGATATCAATTCCTTCTCTTCACCCAAAGCAGTTTCATCTTCAAGAGATGCGCTCTATTTGGACAGCATGTAGTTTCAGACAGCATATGAACCCCCAGGGCTGAATTAGCTTCTCAGGCACATCTGGGGAGATGTCTTCGTTTTGGCTTGGTTTGATTTCTTGGTATCCGTGGGGAGAGGTTCTCTTCATCTCTGAACTGGGCAGGTTTGTGAAGTGGCTGCTTTCTTCTACTGCTTTCACCCACCTCTTCAGAGCATCCAATTTCCTACTGACCCCATCTTCCTGCCTTCGTATTTAGGGGAAAATTGTCCTTTTTTTGCACCTTGACGTTTTAACTTGACATCAGAATAATAATGTCAGCGCTGGTGACACACAGCCACAAGACAGAGGAAATTCTGAGTTCAGATATCGTTGCATGACTCACTGTGTTTATCCAATACTAAAAGTACCTGTTATACATTTTCTCTGTTCACTTCTGGACAAAAGATGTTGTTCTCATGCTTTGTCTAACAGTGCTTTGCCAACTGAGATACGGAAGGGAAATAGGCAGGAGGCTCCATAAATCCTAATCCAGTGTGTCTACTGTGTTGGGTCAGTAATGTATTAGAGTGGGAAACCTCAGGGAAGAAACCCAAGCTGTAGGCACCAAAAATCCACTAATATGGGGAGAAATGTGGATTCCCAGCTGCCTTAGGGGACCTGTGTGTTCTAACAGTTCTGCAACTCATAGCAGTGCTAAATCCCATGAATGCAATTCCACTAACCTCTCTGTTGGCCCATTTCAATACATCATGTTAGTACCTTCAAGTGCAAAGAAGTGGAGTTACAGGGAACTTTTGGGCTGTAGGAGATGAGAATGGTAGGTGGGGGCTGATGGAACTTGTGGAAAAGGAGGACAGAGGACAGTGGGGCTGAAAGAGAAGGAAATAGGAACACACAGCACCTTGTGATGGGGATGGAGAATTGGAGGATGTAGGGGGGGGAAATGAGGAGAGATTTAAAGGTGATGAGGGCAGTCTTTTAAACCAATACTAGAGGTAATGTAGCCCTGGAGCAGCTGTGGAGGGATGCAAAATCCAGGGGAAAGCTGAGCTGAGCTATGCCAGCAGAGGCAATGAAGCAGGTTACACCTACGTGTGCTGGTCTTCTGTAGCGTTTTCATTTCATATCACCAACTCAAACATACTGAAAAATTTCCAAAAAGGTGCAAAAAAAAGCAAAGTTAATGTCCCCTAAAAATGTAAAAAGTCAGAGATCTAGTCAAGAAGAAAATCTGCACTGCCATTCCTTACCTCCCTGGTGTTGTGGTTCAACCCCAGCAGGCAAATAAGTACCATGAAGCTGCATGCTTAGTCCCCTTCGTGGTGGGAGAGGGAGGAGAAATGGAAAACAGGTGGAACTCATGGGCTTAAGAATTGAAATAAGAACAATAACAATGATGATGATGATGATGGTTAAAGACAGAGGAATAAAATCCCAGGCAGAGAAGTGATGCGCAGTACAGTTGACCCTCCAACTGATACCCAGCCTGTCCCTGAGCAGTGACTGGCTTCTTGTGCCCCTCCTCACTGTCAGAGCATGAGACTGAAAAGCCCTTGATCAGAGTAAATGTTACTTAGCAACAACTAAAGACATCGGTGTGTTATCAGCACTGTCCTCAGACTGGATCCAAAACACAGCACTGCACCACCTACTAGGGAGATAATTAACTGTCTCAGCTGAAACAAGGACACCTGGCTTCTTCTCATCCCTTGGCTCTTTTATCATCCATACAGCTGGGATGTTGATGTTTTAGGGACAAACCATGCAGTTTCCTCGAGCACAAGGACTGACTGAAGTTCTAGGGCAGGAGGATGTGTTCCTGGACAATCTGATCTAGTTGAAGATGTCCCTGCTTGTTGCAGGGTATTGGATTAGATGAGCTTTGAAGGTCCATTCCAACCTAAACCATTCTATGATTCTATAATAAACCCCAAAGCTGATTTTAATATTTTTCTTACTCTGATTCTTTTTTATTTTGATTTTAATATTTTTATGTTGATTTTAAAGTCAAACACATTGGTGAGGAGGTCTAGCAGGGAATGAGAAGCCAGTATTTGAAAGGTAATGATAGAATCATAGAATAGTCAGGGTTGGAAAGGACCTTAAGATCATCCAGTTCCAACCCCCCTGCCATGGGCAGGGACATCCTCCACTAAACCATGCCACCCAAGGCTATGTCCGACCTGGCCTTGAACACCACCAGTAATGGAGCATTCACAACTTCCCTGGGCAACCCATTCCAGTACCTCACCATCCTTACAGGAAAGAACTTCTTCCTTATATCCAATCTAAACTTCCCTTGTTTAAGTTTGAACCCATTACCCCTTGTCCTCTCAGTACAGTCCCTCATGACGAGACCCTCCCCAGCATCCCTATAGGCCCCCTTCAGATATGATGGTTGATAAGGGAAAGATTCTTGAAAATGGGAGCAAATATTGACAGTGAAACAGAAGTCAACAGATGGAAGCTAGCAGAAGGTCACAATGAGACATAGGAAATTCGTCTTTCCAAATGATGATCAGAGACAGGAATATGGTTGTAAAGGCCAAAGAAGTAGATACTACAGTGTCACTTGATGTGCGAAGACAAGAATTTGAGTGACGTGGATGAAATGACAAAGCTGGATCCTAGAAGTGTTGCGTGAGGTCCAGCTGCAATGGATGAGTTGATTCAAGAGCACCAGCCTGATGGATATTGCTCACCGTCACCCATGTGCACTACTGCACAATCCTTATCTGACATGCAAGTTCAGAAGAACCCAAACTTCATTTGTTCCTAGGTTAAAACAGCAGGTGCCCTTTATGATGAATAGACTCAGTGCTGTGGGTTTTCTTAAGAAGAGACTAAAGAGTTGTAGATTTGAGTGCCTGGTGCTAAGATTCAGATCTGCAGACTGTTTCAAAGAGGCTTTTGAAGTCTGGAGGGAAACGTGCCTTTAGCTTTCAGGGAAAGTGAGAGTACATGATCTCAATGTGCTGCTAATCTGATAACCCTTTAATTTTAATCACCCTGACAGTCTGTGGTAAACCATGTGGTTAACTATTTAGGGTACAGTCACTTCTCTCGAAGCCGCAGTCTGATGTAGTTTACAAGGCAAACCCTTTGATAGCACCAAGATACAAGAGGATTAACATACCCCTTACACAGCTTGACTGTTTAGCTGCTAACTGTTGTTGACTCCTTCAAACTTTGTGACTTTTACTAAGCAGCAAGATAACGAAAAGTAGAAAATATCAAAGTGAGAAAATTATGGCTGGCTCTGGAAGAACGGTTGGTTTTATGGAGGAAGAGGGCATCGCAGGACTGGGTCTGGGAGTCACTGGTTGGGTTGCTGGTGGCGAGGCCCTCGAGGAGAAGGCACCTTAGAAGTCAAGGGCAGATGCTAAATGGTGAACAACTGTTAAGGATTCAAAGTCCCTTTTGCAGTAATTCTTGCTGGTTGCTAAGGCTGCATTAATTATGGCTGTAGAAGATGTGAAAACATGATGACCAAGAAATTCTACTCGTAATAGCTGTTACTATTATGCATAAGCATAAAGGGCCATAGATCATGCACCCAAAGATCCCGAATACCAGCTCTAATGCAACCAGCCTGCTTTATCATTCCATTTCTCAGCCTTTAGGTCTTAAGTAATCATTAAGTAGTGCCTTTCTCAACTTCTGGGTCTCCAGCTCAGCTTCAGTGGGCTTTTCAAGTGCGCTGAAATGATCTCACTTAGTTCATTACAACTATTGAGAAGTATATTTAGACGTGATTTACTGATGACACAGCACTTCACGTCCTTGTTTTGGGACAAGTTATATTTAGGCTTGCAAACTTCTTTCACAGTAAGCCACTCCTTGGTGTGCTCAGACTAAACTGAGTCTGCTCTCCCTCCAATGTTTGCTTATAGATGATTGCAAGTTTTAATGACTTAGTTTTCCTTATTATGCCTCCCTTAATTAAGCAAATGTTGGTAGTGTTTCATGTTGCCCATTTGCTGGGTTCAGAAAGGAAGGGCTCAACAGCCTGCTTTATGCAGGGGAGCAGGAGCAGGCAGATAGACCTGGTGCCTTTTACTACTGCTCCCGGTTGCTGTAGAGCATCCATGCTCCAGCATCCTTTCTCCTTTCAAAGAAACACAAAGGAGTCGAATCAGCCCCTCTTAACTAACAAGGTGTGGACAAATACAGCCTTCATGTCACTTTGTGGGGACACTCCCAAGAGGTTTTTCTGCAGCCTGACTGAACTTATACTTAGCAAATCAATGCCAACAACTAGCTCCAATGGGAAGGAGTCTTTGCATGGTGGTATTTTTCTAAAATTGAAGTACAAAATGTTCACTTAAAATAACTAACAGTTTCACCAGGCGTTCAGAGCCACTCTTTGGCTTAGAGACAGCCACAAAACCGATGCTTTGCTACCTTCATGCTCCATTCATGACATCCAGTTTCATCCCTCTGCTGTGATTTCAGCCCTGTGACTGGGAGCAGAATTAGACTTCTTTCACTGAGCTCTAGGCATGAACTGGTATTGATAAGACAGAAGAGTGTGGGAAGCCCTCAGTGAATAGGGTAATTCACAGGTTGTCCTAACTTTCAGCTTCCTGTTTGCAGAAGCATGCCCAACTCTTCCAACAACTGAATTTGCTGATATTACCGCTGAAAAGTATCCACTGAGGACCAAACTGTACTATGAATGTGACAGGGGCTACACAAGGAGAAGTGGGCAGTACCAGGGAATTCAGTGTCGGAGCATAGAGCAGGTTGCTTCTTGGGTCTACAAGGAATTCGAGTGCATTGGTAAGTGATGATTGTCCTTTTCTTACACTTGCAGAGGTGTTTCCACTGAGTTGATATAAGACACATCTGGGCATTGCTCTAACAAATGATCTTTCATGCTTATCTTTGCTAATTAGAACTTGGAGCAACTCTGTTTTGCCGCTAGAAGTCTGGGTGCTGTGGCTTTGCTCTGCTATTAGTTCTGCTGTAATTCAGCAATATGACCTCTCTCACAGATGAGAAAGTTTTACTGTTAACGGCTCCCACAATGGAATTAGATGTGACACAGAAGCCAGAAAGAAAAACACAGAAGACCCCTGCACCCCATAAGCAAGTAAACCTTTCAGCATCTGACCAGAAAGGTAAGAGCCTATTCATTACCTTAACACTTCTCCCATTTCCATGGAAGCAGTGTAAGAATAATGACAAGCGATATGGTGTAAGCAAATGGGTATTCTATATCCTAACATATCCTGCTGGTCTGTATTTTGTAAGACCACAAATCATGTTATTTCAATAACAAAAGCAGTAGGTAAAAATCTATCTGCTTTAACTGTGTGCTGCCTTGTCCCACTAGATTTCTGTGGTCCTCCCAAGACTGTTCTACATGCCTCTTTAAGGCTGAACACACAGTATTACGTGGGACAAGTCCTGCATTTCAAATGCCAGAGTGGGTATGACAAGCGACCTCCCACCTCTGGTACCCGTGAGTGCAAGAAGGTGAATGGCAAAATTGGCTGGACCCCCCTTGACATGCGATGCACCAATGATAGCAATGAGTGGCTGCCACAGACTGTTGAGCCAGGTAAGATGATTGCTTTGGCATCACATCTGTGTTGTGACCTGTTCCAACTCAGCACATCAGTTATAGGGAACAATCTGCTTGGGGTCTGGGATGGAGAAATCAGGTGCCTCATGGCTCTGATACTGATGGAGATGGCATTTCTGACTGCTGAGGATGACATCTCCAGGGGGGATACAGCTGCATCCTACTTTGCCATGGCCATCCTTACATACTAACTACAAAACTGCAGGAATTTGTGAGCAGACAGAGCCACACTGTCACATATGGGGAGAAAATAGGAGATTAAGCCTTTCTCCTTCATCCTGGGAGCTATATTGTCTATTGTTGCTTCACAGTAAGGTGCTCTAAAACATGTACCTAAGCATTCTTAATGATTGCTCAGGGCTTTGGGATCCAGAATTTAGCTAGTTCATACCTGAGTAATGTTTAAACCGGTTCTTTGTTTAACATTCAGGATGCTGTTTTGAACAAAGAGCCAGCAAGAACCCATCAATATTGCACTGTATACTTCATGACCCCAAATTCAGCAGGACATGTGCATTGTGGGCAGGCATCTTGAATTTCACTGCTCAGGGAGCCTCTCAAGTGAGGCTGCAGAACCTCTGCCTCTTGCTTTTATGCCTTTAGATGTATTAATGGGAAAAAAAACTCAAATCCAAACCAGACCTTTATATGGCCTCTACTGCCCCCAAACTATCTACATTTTCTGAAGGCATCTCTCATAACTACAGTGCAGCAGTTCAATATGCAGAGAGCAAACAGAACCCCTTTCCCAAGTATCTATGATAGCATTGAGGGTCTAGGGCTCTCTCTGGGTGTCTGGCAGAGCTATTGATGGTGAAAGGACCCAGATGCCCATCACCTCTACAGTACTCAGCCTTCCATTACCCTTCCAATCTCCTCTGAGGCAGGGGAGTGCGATGGGCTGACTTTTAGAGGTGGGATCCAATGCAAAGTCAATGCAAGAGGGATTTCCTATCAACAGAGCGTGCAAAAAAGCTGTATTCCACAGTACTTGGGGCTTTAAGGGGTAATAAATCTTGCAGAACTGTTGACATGTACTGGAGAGATGCCACATCTGAATTGGGCTGCCGTTATAGGCAACAGAGGGGACTGTAAGAATGGATCACCCTCCTCACTGGACACACTATTTGAGCATTAACCCAGGACTTTCTCTCCTTCATAGATCCATCTGTTTCCCTGTGGTGCCCGGTTCAGAGTGTTTCATGTACAGCAGTCACAATTTCTTGTTTGGTTTTGAGTGGTCACCACACTCATTTTTCCCCCATCGATCATTTCACTTGGTGCTCCCAGGATAAAAGCAATTCTTGCTATGATTGAAAGAACCCATCAACATTCCAGTCCTAGAAAATGGCACAACCTATTGAACAGTCAGAAATAGCAAATGCTTCAGATTTTAGAATTAGATTGATGAAGAACAGGAAACTGGATGATGAAATTGCCCTTAATTCAATAGAATAAGAATTCAATTTCCCTGTAAAAATACATTTGTATCTGAGTAAGGTCACATCTTTGTGATCAGTGCATCAAATAGTGACACCCCCATACTGTTGTCTTTCTCATTATTACGATGTGATTGTTGTCTGTAATGGAGCTGGATAAGGAGTGTCCTCCCCTTCCTCAGTTCTCCCTCCAGCATTCACCAATAAGAGATTTATCAAGAGTCATCTCTTATAGGGCCTCTTGTGAAGAGGACTGTCCATATCTCAGAGCAGCTCAAGTTCAGAGATTCCTTTCAGGATAAAGGAGAAATATAATGAAATAGATAAGGGAGAAACACAAATTTCTTGCATCAGGGAATTTTTGGCTTATATTCTAGGGAAAACGTGGTGCTGTTTAAAGCTATGTTTTCAAATCTTAGCTTGATATCTTGAAAGGCATCCTCCCCAGTCTCATATGAAATAAAGTTCTTAGCTGGACCCCATTCCCTAGAAGATACAGTTCGCTTCATGCCCATTATTAACAGATATCAGGGTATCAGGTTAGCACAGACATTGATATCCAGGCTGGAAACATATATTGATGGCCAAGAAACAAACATGGCCATTATTAAGTCTTCTGTGCAGAGGGAGAAGAGCTGTTGGTCTCTACCCTCATTGCAGCTTCCATGCTGGAGAGAGCTGGCTCTTGCCTGACTCCATCATCATCACTGCTTTGATGCTCTTCAGCAGCAGAGCAAATCAATACAAAACTCAAGGATTTCTCTCCACAGGTTCTACTCATCCACCATGTTCCTCATCTGTGATACTGCCAGTGATAGGTATGGCACTTTGTTAACTGGTCTCAACTTCACTCCATCCCCCAGAGCAGTTATTTTGCCTTTCAATCGGCAATTCTGCCCATCTCAGCCCTAAGAGCTAATAAATACACTGCAAGAGACATCTACATCCATGTATTGGCTGAGAAATCAGTGTAAACAGACACTGTTTAAGCAGTAAAGCTTTTAATAAAAGCGTTTTCAAAGAGTTATAAGAGATATGACCCTAACAATTCTATGATTCTATGTAAAAGAAAATAGATCACACTAAAGTCTAGTTCTTAAATGAAGCAATTTTCAGATTCTTTCTCTGAGGCTTTCTGTGAATTCAGTGAATAACCAGCTGGGGAAAAAAAAAAAATGTCAATATTTAAATGATGTTTTTCTTTCACATTTTCAAAGGAGCAAAAAAAGATGGGCAAATAAAATATCTCCTCGCAGCTAAACTGCTGCATTGAGATCAGTCTGAAGAGATTTTCCTTCTCCCCCTTCCTCACCCTCTATTCAGCCATTAGCTGCTAAAATAGAAATTGTCTCATACTGTCAAGACTTTGTACAAGGGCTCTTGATTCCAGCTGGAGTCTGATGATGACTGCAGTGCACAGTATAATAGGGAGGAATAATGGAGTGGGATAAAGGAAGGGAAGGAGAAATATTGCAAACTATTCCAGAGACTGCAGCATCAGTAGTCCCTGGGTATTTGGCTGTGGTCAATCTCTAGTTGCCACAACCCATCTGGCTGGGTCCTGTTTGTCCCAGGGAGCAAATCAATGGAGCAGCATGGAAGAACTCTCACCTCTGGGCATAGGGGCAAGATGAGACCTTATCCTGGGTCTTGCCTGTTTCTCCCAGTTGGATTAAGTGCAGTAAGATAACACCATAGAATCGGAATCACAGAACAGTTTGGGTTGGAAATGACCTTAAGATCATCTAGTTCCAATCCCCCTGCCATGGGCAGGGACACTGGGTGCTAAGCATGTTGATTTTCTGTTTCAACAGCTATCTTTTTTGTTCTGCTGATCATTCCCGCTGTCTTCATATGACTCACCAAGCAGAGAACACGGTAAGTGGGATGGAACCAGGAAAATGTGAAATCTAAAATGAAATTCCCTAGGAGTGGAAGAGCTACCAACCGCATCAGCCATCTCACTAGTGCACCGCTTTGATTTCTGAATACCTTCATTGATGTTAAATAAATGACCCTTGGTTTTGGGTTGTCTGCTTCAGGTACTAAATATTGGCACAAGAAAAGGTGAATCAGAGCTTTCAAAATCAAAAAAGCACACTTGGTCCCTACCAGTGTGGAACTGAGAATGGCAGCTCAGATAATGGGTGAAAAATGAATGCCATGGGGAAATTAAGGTTAATCATGCAAATGTGCTGGTTTCAGATAGATTACACAATGAATCAGTCTTGTTCTCCCTGGCTAACCTGGGGGAAGGCTGGTGGAGCATCTGCCACCACGACCACATAGTTTTTCTTCCTTCATCCCCCTGATTTCTCAGTCATGTCATGACAGCTTTGTGCCTCAGACTTATTTTAGCCTCCTCACTGTTTCTATTGCTACACTGAGACACACCAAGGCTGTTCCTTTTCACAGACTCCCCAGCCTACTTAATACAAGATGTCCCTATTTGACATCTGGGAGTTTTTTGCTAATCCTCATTCCTATTACTTTTCATGTTCCCTATTAATTAGCAGTGGGGTCTGCTTCTGAGTTGAATGGGGGTTTTGCTTGAAAAGGATGAGGGGAATCCTTGTGAAACCACATTTGCAGTGCTCTTATTCCAGGTCAAGATAGAATAAAGCCATAGAAAGCATAGACAACAGTTTGAAACATGTTTTAGGGAAGATGGTCAACCGTGGTGCAGATTGCCTGGGCCATTGTAGGGTTTCTGGGAATATGATAGGTGGAAGATTAGTCCACATTTCACTGGCTCAGTGGTGGAACAAGTGATAAAATAGCTGATACCAGATGAAATAGTAACTGAGATCCTAAGTGGTGCCTTCTGAGAAAAGCACTGTGTGGTTTCTCATAGTAAATATAGAAGGAACCATAGAAAATGTGCTTCTTCCCAGCTTTAGTAACGTCTTTGTCCTGCTATAGAGTTAAGATTGCAGAGCTCAGAGCCAAACTCATGAAACTGATGACTTGACACAGAAGAAGCCACATTGTACGAGCGGCTCCAAGGCCAGCACTGGCAAACAAGGAAGAAGCCTGGACGTTCATCTTCCACCAAGTGAAGGAGGCAGAAAATACTGCAGCTTAATTCTTATGGGAGAGGGACTTTCCACCTACAGAGCACTGGGGTGGGTGGGTGTGTGTATCCCATCACTGACAGATGGGGAAAGAGCCCTGTCTGAAACTGCTTTCCAAAACCACTCTCTTCCTCCTACCATATAGCATACATATGAACCACTTGCCCAAGCACGTTAGGTGATGGTGCCATCAATATAGCCCACACACCACCTTCTGCACAAAAAGAGATGCTGGACACCCATCCAAATGCAGTCACTCTTTTCTCCTTCTGTCACTGGATATCCTCTTGGAAAAGACTATTAAACCCATTAACCCTCTGCACATAAGTCGAAATTCTTTCAGAACTTGAAATTCTTACTGGCCACATATATATACACACAGAGGTGTAAAGCTATAGATATATATACAGGCCAAACAACTTCTGGTCTAAAGGCACCTGATTCTCTGCATTGACTCTAAATGATGCCCGTATTGAGTAGATTACATATTTTTACCTGGCATATGACAAAAGCAAAATGAGACGAATCCCTTCCTTATAATTCAGGAGGCATGGGATCTTGGTGTAGTTTTCTCTTTTGTGACAGAGTGTATGTGTAACTGTTTTATTGGTTTGTATTCCTGTAGAGTTATTTTCCCTTTGAAGCTTTGATATTTATACTTCCCATGGCTTTTCTTTTTATTCCTGCTGGAATAAGACTTGTTTGTACTATATATATTTATAAAGATGGATGTGTAATGGTCTATTGCGTACCCTTAGTTTGTATGGGAGCAAACAACAATCTGTATTTACATCATAGACGAGAGGTTTTCACACCTCTCAGCCACTTTGAAGGCTGCAAGCAGTGCTAGTGAGCTCTCTTGATTCATTCAATCAATGCACATTCCTTATTGCCAACACAACTCTGTTCAGCATTGCAGTTAGTCTGCCATGGCTCATCCTGCTCAGGGCCTTTCACTGGACAATGATAATATTTCATTCACTTACACATAGCATGCACATTTTAGTGCAGGTAACAAGAGCAGAGTCCTATGGCTCCTGCTGCTCCAGTGGCTTTTCCTTTCCTCACTAGGGGCTTTCTCTCCACACTTTATCTTGGCTTCTTGGGAATGAAGGGACACACTGCTGGATCTCTAAGGAATAGTGGGTTACAGACTGGGCAACTATTATGGGGTTTAATTTTCCTAGCTGTTAATATGTACTTCATCAGGAAGCTGTGACTCTGCTGAGCCATGCTTTACCTCTCAGTAGGGCTCGTTGGTCCTTAAGGGAAATGCTTGCATATGAGGCTTAAGCCTTCCATACAACAAGAGGAGAGCAGTGGGAGCCATCCTGGGAGCAAAAGGCCACCACTGGGAGAGTTTGTGGCCAAAGGGGCACCAATGCTGTCGTGCTTTTCCCAGGGCTGCTCTCACTAATTTCACATGAGATGTGGTTGATATTTTAGTTTGTAGACTTTGATTTTCCCAGCATGGAGCAAGTAATAAACTATGATAATAAACTGTTCTGGGTGCTTGAAAGGCAGCTCGTTCTTCTTGTGCTTGATCTACACCTTGAAAAATACGTGATTCATTTGCCATTACAAAAGGTATTTTGTCTCAGGAAGGTTTATTCTAAAGAGCTGTGCTAGAGCTCACTTCACACATGTAGGGTCACAGCTAACCTTAAAAGTGCTAGCTGAAAACACTTAGGCAAGAGGATCTCTGGCAAACAGTACCTCCAAAATAGATAATAGAAGCAGTTTTTATAGTCTAAGAGCAGTGGAGCTCCCTTAACCCTAACCGTCCCCAAGGGGTGGAAATACACATACTCCTATCCCATGGCCAGGAACACAAGTGGGAGAAAATGTGGTTTTCCAGAGGTTTGCATTGTAAGAATCAGCTTGCACAATGCCATGCATCATCCGATGTCTCCATGTGAGCTGGTCCCATCACAGTGGAGATAAGAGGAGTCTACAGACATTCAGCCATAACATGCAGATGTTCACCCGGGCTGGGTACTACTACAGACCCCGTGGACAGCATCAGCCATTGATTCCATTGATACTACTGATTGCTCTAACAGCAGCTGGCACGGAAACACCTACAGATTGATGTGGTTGCCTAAAGACAGGTGGGTGTCTGCTGTGAGCTTCATCAGGGACTGTAGTGATAGGACAAGGGGGCACAGGTTCAAACTTAAATGGGAGATGTAGGTTGGAATAAGGAAGAATCTCTTCCCTGTGAGGGTGCTGAGGCGCTGTCAGGGGTGCCCAGAGAAGCTGTGGCTGCCCCATTGCTGGCAGTGTTGAAGGCCAGGTTGGACAAAGGGGCTTGGAGCAAGATATTCCCTAACTGGATTTCATTTTTAAAGCTGTGTCATTCATATCCATACCCACTCTGACCCTTTTTATCAAGAGACTCTGGAGGTGTCATCCCAAAAATGGGGAGGTCCATGTGGGAGGAAGGTGCAGCCCATGGCTGTAGGGCAAAGTGCTGCTGCATAAATGGTTTGGGCCTTTTGCAAGAAATGAAACTGGTTCTTCTACCCTGCCAACAGCCCCACCTTCTCCATCTTCCTAACACAGTGCTTTCAACCACTTGATCATAGAATCCTAAAAAGGTTTGGGTTGGAAAGGACCTTCAGATCATCCAGTTCCAGCCCCCCTGCCAGGAGCACCTTACACTAAACCATATTACACAAGGCTGTGCCCAACCCAGCCAGGGATGGAGCATTCACAACTTCCTTGGGCAAATGATGTATGGCCAGGACCCAGTTGTGCATTAATTGTGCATCCAGTAAGGATGACGGCTCCAGATCAGTGTTCAGACCCCAGAAATCCTCAGAGAAGCTCCTGGGGATGTACCACCATCGTTATCTGCAGGAAACCTCCACCTCCATCAAACCTTCCCCACCCGGGAATCTGGTGATAGCCATGCAACGAGCTGGTGAGAAGGTTTCTTTTGCTCACCAGGCTGCAGGAGGTGGGTATCACAAGGATGCTGCTCCAGCATTGACACCCCGGTGTTCTCAGACTTTCCATCTCAGGGGGAATTTGGAAGCTCATGGCCTTTTGCTCTGATTCAGACTGAAAGCACAGTTTGAAATGACACCACTTCCTGCGCACGAGAAGCCCTGCTTTCCAGCTCGCTCTGCTCAGAACCAAAGGTTTCTCTCCTTCAATTCTTACTGTGCTCGTGCTGCTCAAACTCCCGCAATCCCTCGTAAAGTTCTGCTTGGTAAGATAACAAATAACAAAACTGAAGGAGTTTATACTGTGCTTTTTAGCCTTAAGTCACAGTGCGCAGCAAAATGAAGATAATTCTATTTGTGTTTTACTGGATTGGACACAGTGGCATTGAGGTGACTTTGTAAACTGATGTCAGCCCCGGTGCAGTGCTGTGAACATGCAGGGTAAGATCTGAAAACCCCAGGAGCAATTTACTACTTACCATTTGCACATGTGTCTGTTTGTTAAAACAACTCTTCATTTACAAGGGTCTGTACAGGACAAGGGGGAATGGCTTTAACCTGACAGAAGGTGGACTTAGATTAGACATAAGGCAGAAGCTCATCCCTGTGAGGGTGCTGAGGTGCTGTCAGGGGGTGCCCAGAGAAGCTGTGGCTGCCCCATTGCTGGCAGTGCTCAAGGCCAGGCTGGACACAACTGCTCTATGGAAGGTGTCCCTGCCCATGGCAGGGGTTGGAGATGGATGAGCTCTAAGGTCCCTTCCAACCCAGTCTGGGATTCTGTGATTTACTGAACTAGGAAAACATGAGCAAGTAATTCAGAAAGAGATTACATTCAGATAATGGAAGTACCAAAAGACAAACAGCTGTGGAAGTTGTCAGAAAAGGAGAGTAAATTCACACTGTAAGTGCTTTACAGGAGCCAATGTGGTACTTAGAAAGCAAACGTTAATTCATGGTAGGGGACCTGGCACCTTGGGTCTGAAAACATTTATCTCATTGGTACTATTATGGCATTTGAAAAAGAAGAATTCCTATCCAATGTCCTGAGAATGGTGTGAAATCACACAGACGCAGCACAAATCCTTTCAGCAGTTAACTCAGTGTTAACTCTCTTCCCCCAGTTTAGTGCTATTAATTCCTCCAAATCTGATCTGAGATCCTCATAAGCTTTCAACAAACCTTTCTGCGATCTCAAACCTTTACTTCAGGGCTCCTTCTCTTTATCCCACATCAGGTTTTGCTCTAGGAGCTGCCAAACGTGACTTTAGCCCATTAAATCAAGAAAAGGCACTAAAGATCAGATAGAAGATCATAGAATAATAGAATAGTTAGGGTTGGAAAGGGCCTCAAGATCATCCAGTTCCAACCCACTTGCCATGGGCAGGGACACCTCACACTAAACCATGTCACCCAGGGCTTGATTCAACCCGGCCTTGAACACCACCAGCGATGGAGCACTCACAACTTCCCTGGGCAACACATTCCAGTGCCTCACCACCCTCACAGTAAAGAACTTCCTCCTTGTATCCAATCTAAACTTCCCTTGTTTAAGTTTGAACCCATTACCCCTTGTCCTATCACTGCAGTCCCTCATGAAGAGTCCTTCCCCAGCATCCCTATAGGCCCCCTTCAGATACTGGAAGGCTGCTATGAGGTCTCC
>JASSUY010014078.1:0-11360 GCA_032466535.1 Forpus xanthops
ATCCCACCGACAGCGGCCCCGTTCAATGGAAGAGATTAAGAACCGACGAGACGAAGCACAATGCAGCGCGGCCGCCTCCGCCGCGGCTCAGCGGGCTCGCATGGCGCCGACGGGCGCGCAAAGGCCGCGGTTCCGCGGAGCTGCGGAGCTGAGAGCTACCGCGGTGCGGGGCCGCGGTGCTGCCGGGGGACACCGGGGAGTCCCGGGAGCTGCTCAGCGCTGCGGGAACCACCGCCACCGACTGCGCTGCCCGCAAAGTTACCACCGCCGCGGAGCAAGTCGGAAAGGAGGGCGGGGCCTCGGCGCTGACGGGCAGCCCCGCTGGCCAATAGAAACGAGGCTACGACGCTAACAAAAGCTTCCTCTGACCAATGGGATGCGAGGAAAGGGGAGGGCGCGGCGGAGCTGCTTCGGAACCGTTCGGCTGTGGAGAAGGGGCGGTGCGCGGGTTCGGCTCCGCTCGGTTCCGTTCGGCTCCGCTCGGCCCCCGCGGGAGGGGTTGCGTGGGGCTCCCCGCACTCTGTCCCCGCAGTGCACAACCCCCCCCATTGTACAGCAGAGCTTTGGTCTCGCACAGGCCGCTTCATGCACTGACCCATTGAGTTGTGTCCCCTATGCCATGCATTGACCCCCTCCCGTCATAAAGAACCCGACCCCGTGCGCCACGTGCTTCGCGTGCAGAACCCCCATATAGTGACACCCCACTATACAGCCCCGTGTCATAACCCAGGACCCTCGTGGCCACCCAGCCGTGGGGTGCAATGTGCGGTGCTTGCACCCCCAGGACCACCCCTCAGATAGAGGGATGCTCTGGGGTGCAGCCTCCACGACAGGCTCACACTATGCTTGGGCACTGTGTTCCAGACTAGGCTGGATGTGGTCCTGGGTAACCTCCTCTAGCAGAATGTGTCCCTTTCCATTGCTGGGGGTTGGAACTGGATGAGCTTTGAAGGTCCCTTCCAACCCAACCCATTTTATGGTGCCATGGACCCATGGTGGGCACAGGCCCAGGGTGCCAAATCCTTGCAGAGAGGCACTGTCCCCATCCCCAACCTTGGGCACATGGAGGGTTCACCACCCATTGGACCACCCAAATCTGGTGGGGGGCAATGTGGTCCCCTCCAGCTCTGGGGACCCAGCAGGAATGAAGCAGGAACAGGGGCTCACGTCCTTCCTTGTCCACTGTGCCACCACCCCATGGCCGGTGGGGAACTCCTGTTTGTCCAGTGTGCCTTTATCTGGTGGGAATCAGCAGCACCGGCAGGTAAATACACTCAACCAGGAGATAAGGACCCAGCACAAGGGTGCGGAGTTTGGCCTCCACGTGCCACGTCTGGTTTTACCCTCCCAGCCTTAACTCTGCACATCAGCTAGATCTGGATCAGAACAGAGACCTCAGCCCCTCTGGATCATCACCAGGGTAGGAGAGGTGGGAATGCCACCCCTGGAGCAGGGGGATAGGGCAACAGATGCTAAGCAGCACATTCAAAGCACACCCCAGCCCAGCCCATCCTGCCACATTCGGATGCTGCAATGGCACACAGTGTCTCCCACTCACCCAAACATCCCCCGCTGGCACAGGATGGGGCCTGGCTTTAAGGAACAGCCTCATGGACCTTCCTGGGACTGTTGAGACCAGGAAAAACCCTCTGGAGAAGAGGTGGTGGCATGATCCCCTCACGCCTGGCGCTGCCCCTCTGTTTGATGTGGGGCCTGGCCTCGGCAGCCTCGCCACGCCGGCTCCATGCTGTCATCCCGGAGTAAATAAAGCCCAGCACAATTGCCTGCTTGTTTATTAACTTTTGCTTCATCAAAGGCTGCTTTAATCATCTCTCTCCCTCCTGCCACTGCCACTCGCAGCACGCAATGCCATGGGTTAGGATGGGATAGCTGCACTCTCATCCTAGGTGGCCCTGAGCCCATGGGATGCTCCCAGGAGGGATACACAGGGCTGGGGGTACCCTCCAGTTCAGATGGGTTTTTTTTCTCCTTTCCCTTCATCCTAACGGTGTGAAAGCAGCACAGCCTTTCCCCAGGGAAGGGAGGATTTCCCCATGGGATTCACAGACCCTGACGCCCTCACTGTGGGTCCAGGGTTCACCTGGCATGTGACTGCAGAATTCCTGCCCTGCAGAGAAAGATGTGCAGTTTTCCCAACCATTTTCCTGCCGTGATCTCTTTTTTCCTCTCTCCCTCCATCCCTACTGTCGGCTTCTTCCCCACCACCTCCCTTACTGATGCCCTGCATCCCACAGGTCCCAGAGATGGTTTTTATCCATCAAAAATCCCCTCTGCAACTCCCTGGACACCCCTGTATGGCATCCTCATGGTCCCCAGCTCTTTGTCATTTCCTGGGGGCACAGGCATGGCACCCATGGCTGATGCAAGGTCCTCTGCACACAGCATCCCCCTGCACTGCCCAAGTGAGGCAGAATGTGCCTCCAAAAGCACTTGAGGTGAGGAGGAGAGGGAATGGGAGTAACCAATGCAAGCCTCCCACTGATGTGCACAGAGATGGGGCAAGGACCCAACAAGCTGGGGGGGTCCCTCCAGTGGCAATGGGGCTGCTCTTTGCCCAGCACCATATAGGGCACAGTGTTGGCACAGAGCATGGAGCAGGGGCCAGGGCTGGTGTCTCCCATGCCCTGAGATGCAGCCAAGCTGCACCATGGCTTGGGGCCATGACCTGGCCCCACGCACAGCCCAGCCGGAGCCAGCAGCACCTCTCGGGAAGCAGCTCCAGCCTCTCCAAGAATCCAGCTGAACGGGACAGGCCTCTCCACAAACCTGCCGGGCTGCATTCAGTGTGTGCAGCTCATGGGGATGCCAAAACCTCTCCTTGCATGGGCCATGCATGGCCATGGCACAGCCACAGAGGCCCCCCATGTGTTCCCACCATGGGGACACTTGTTAGGGTAGCTGTGCCTACCAGGTTCAGCTCAGAGTCAGGATGTCTGGTTTCCTCAAATGAGAGCAATTAAAGGGATGGGAAAATGAAAGCGTTTGTCAGGGAGCTGCAGTGGAAGGCGCTGATTTGAGTCAGGGATCCAAACCCCAGCGCCAGGTAAACAGGCTGCAAACCCAATGTTAGTCACTGGTTCTGGCTGGGAAAGGGCATCACAAAACCCTCCTGTTCCAGGCAGCACCAAACCCCACTGGTGAGAGCAGCACCAACTCCCTGTCATAGCATGGAAGTGCTGCCAGCACCATCCACCACCTCTTCCTGCGAGGACATCACCGGGATAGAATCACAGCATCAAGGAATGCTTTGGGTTGGAAGGGACCTTAAAGCTCTTCCAGTTCCAACCCTCTGCTACAGGCAGGGACACCTTCCACTAGAGCAGCTTGCTCCACGCCCCATCCAACCTGGCCTTGAACGCAGCCAGGGATGGAGCATCCATCGGGATGTGGTACATGTGGCCATGCCCTGTTTTGCAGTTGGGTGCTCTCCCTCGGGTGCCTATCACTCCCACAGGTCCTTGGGCAACTCATTTAATGTCTCTGTGCCGCCACCTCGCTGTCATTACGGTGGAGCCAGACAAGTGGATGCCCAGGGGAGAGGGCAGGATCCCAGACAAGCCCTAGGATCCTCCATGGATCCAGATTGGGACTGAGCAGTGCCTGTAAGGGCTCCCCTCCTCCTACCCTGCACCCAGTGGAGTCCCAGCCAGAGGGGCTGAATGAGGCCCCTGAAGCAAACCAAGCTGGTGGGGGGTCCACAGCCCCCAGCACAGGCCTGCCTGGGGAAGCAGCGGCCAGGGAAGGTTTGGGTGTCCCTCAAGGCACCCTGAACCTAACAGGGGTGACCCCCGGGTTAGACCCTGGGATGTGGGGTGAAAAACACACTCCTGAGTGCAGGGAAGATCCCCTGAGCAGTGTTCCCATTGGGAAAAGTAAAAGCTCCCAAATCACCAACAGGAGGAAATCCATGGAGCTCAACCGCAGCCCAGACCAGGCAAGACCAGTTTACCCAGTGCACATCACTCCAGTGCCCTTTATCTCAGCTCATACACTTGATACCACTGCAGTCCAGTCCAGGCCACTTTAGCCCAGTTCATCCCATTCCAGCTCATCCCAGCCTGTTTAGCCCAGCACAGCCAACTTCAGCAATCTGTTACACATTATCCCAGCGCAGTTTAGCACAATCCAGACCAGTGTAGCCCTGTACAGACCAATTTACCCCAGCCCAGTCCACCTTAGCCCACTGCTGCCCACTTCAGCCCTGTTCAGACCACACCAGACCATTTTAGCCCAATTCACACCTCTCCAGACCAATTGAGCACAGCTCACCAGGCTTCAGCCCACTCCACACCACTCCAGCACACCTTAGCCCTCTGGAACCCACTTCAGCCCAGACCAGCACAGCTTACACCACTTCAGCCCACTTTAGCCCACTTCACACCTCTCCACACCACTTCAGCACAGTTAAGCCCCATATACACCACTCCACACCACATTAGCACAGACCAGTACACTCCAGCCCACTTCAGCCCCCCTACCCCAATGGAGCACACATTGTGCCCCCTCAGTCCAGCCCACTTCAGCCTATCCCAGCCCAGTTTAACCCACTTCAGCCCACTTGACACCCCAGCCCACTCCAACTCAGCCCTGACAACTTCAGCCCACTTAGGACCACTTCAGCACAATTCAGCCCTCTTTAGCAAAGCCCACACCAGCCAAGACCTCTTCAGACAATTCAAGCCCAGTTTAGCCCAGTTCAGCCCAGCCCAGCAAAATGGACTCCAATTCAGACCACTCCAGACCCATTTAGACAAGCTCACAACTCTCCAGCCCACTTCAGCCTACCTTAGCCCACTTCAGCCCACTTTACCACCATTCAGCCCACACACGTATAGCCATTTCTCACAGTTTAGTCCCGTTCAGACCACTTCAGCCCAGTTCAGCCCCATTTACACCACTTTAACCAGTTTACCCAACCTTGGCCCAGTCCAGCCAACCCAAGCAAACCCCAGCTCACTTGAACCATGTTCATTCCACTTCAGCCCTCTTCACACCACTCCAACCCACTTTAGCCCACTTTAGACCCGTGGAGCCCAGTTCAGCCCAGCCCAGCTCCATTTAGCCCACTTCAGCACACTTTAGCCTTGTCCACACCACTTCAGTCCAGCAGAGTCCAGCCCAGCCTCTTTTACATCACTTAAGCCATGCTGGGACCAATTCACATCAGCCCAGCACACTTTAGCCTTGTCCAACCCATTCCAGCTCATCCCAGCCCGTATATTCCACGTTAGCCCAGGGCAGCCAACTTCAGCACACTACATTCCACTTTACCCCAGCACAGTTTAGCCCTCTACAGACCAGTTTAGTCCTGTACAGACCAAGACAGCCCAGCTCAGTCCACTTTAGCCCAATTCTTCCCACTTTAGCACACTTCAGACCACACCAGACCATTTTAGCCCAATTCACACCTCTCCAGACCAATTTAGCACAGCTCACCAGGCTTCAGTCCACTCCACACCACTCCAGCACACCTTAGCCCTCTGGAACCCACTTCAGCCCAGACCAGCACAGCTTAGACCACTTCAGCCCACTTTAGCCCACTTCACACCTCTCCACACCACTTCAGCACAGTTAAACCCCATTTACACCACTCCACACCACTTTAGCCCAATGCAGCCCAGATCAGTACACTTCAGAGCACTTCAGCCCTCCCTACCCCAATGGAGCACACATTACACCACTACAGTCCAGCCCACTTCAGCCCACTCCAGCCTATCCCAGCCCAACTCAACCCACTTGACAGCCCAGCCCACTCCAACTCAGCCCTGACAACTTTAGCCCAATTCAGCCCACTTTAGCACAATTCAGTCCTCTAGCTCATCCCACACCAGCCCTCATCACCCATTTCAACCCGCTTTAGCCCGCTTCTGACCAACCCAGCAAAATTTAGTCCAATTCAGCTCACTCCAGCCCCATTTAGACAAGCACAGATCTGTTCAGCCCTCCTCAGCCCACTTCAGCCCACATCGGCCCACTTCACCACACTTCAGCCCACTTTAGCAGTATTCAACCCACTCCAGACCACTTTACCCCTTCCCACACCAACCCAGACTATTTTAGCCCTCTCCATTTTAGCCCACCCAAGTTTAACCACTTCAGCACACTTCACCCCTCTTCAGAGCACTTTGGCCTTGTTCAACCCCCTTTAGACCAGTTTAACCCACTTTACTCCAGTCCACCCCAGTTTAGCCCACCCAACCAACGCCCAGCTCACTTTAACCATCTTATTCCACTTTAGCCCTCTTCACACCACTCCAACACACTTTAGCCCACTTTAGACCTGTGGAGCCCACTTCAGCCCAGGCCAGCCCCATTTAGCCCACTTCAGCCCAGTTTAGACTTGTCCTGACCACTTTAGCCCAGCTCAGCCCACTTAAGCCTACTTTGGCCCACTTCACACCAGTCCAGCCCACTTTAACCCTCTCCACACCAATTAAACCCAGCCAAGCCCACCCAACAACAGCTCAGCCCTCTTTAGCTCTACTGCAGCCCAGCTCACTTTAGCACACATTAGCCCAGCTCCGTCCAGCCCAGTTTAGCCCACTTAAGGACAGTCCATTTAGCCCACTTCACACCAGTTTAGCCCAGTTCAGCTCACTTTAGACTCACCCAGCCAGGCTCACACAGCTCCAGCACAGTTCAGCCTATCCCTGCCCACTTTAGTCCTGTCCAGCCCACTGTAATCCACTACAGCCCAATTTAACCCAATGGAGCCCAGCTCGCTTTAGCTTAGTCCAGCCCAGCTCAAAACACTCCAGCCCACGTTACCCCTGCCCACCACAGCTTAACACAGCCTAGCCCACTGCTGCCCACTTCAGCCCTCTTCAGACCACACCAGACCACATTAGCCCAATTCACACCTCTCCAGACCAATTTAGCACAGCTCACCAGGCTTCAGCCCACTCCACTCCAGCACACCTTAGCCCATCACAGCCCACTTTAGCCCAGCCCAGCCCAGTTTACACCACTGCAGCCCACTTTAGCCCACTTCACACCTCTCCACACCACTTCAGCACAGTTAAACCTCATTAACACCACTCCAGACCACTTTAGCCCAATACAGCCCACACCAGTACACTTCAGCCCTCCCTACCCCAATGGAGCACACATTACGCCACCTCAGTCCAGCCCACTCCAGCCTATCCCAGCCCAGTTTAACCCACTTCAGCCCACTTGACACCCCAGCCCACTCCAACTCAGCCCTGACAACTTCAGCCCACTTAGGCCCACTTCAGCACAATTCAGCCCTCTTTAGCAAAGCCCACACCAGCCAAGACCTCTTTAGCCAATTCAAGCCCAGTTCAGCCCAGTTCAGCCCAGCAAAACCTAGCACAC
The DNA here is from genome assembly GCA_032466535.1 of Forpus xanthops. Lineage (NCBI taxonomy): Eukaryota > Metazoa > Chordata > Aves > Psittaciformes > Psittacidae > Forpus > Forpus xanthops. The sequence continues at coordinate 7,357 of JASSUY010014078.1, forward strand.
GTCAGCCCACTCCAGCCCCATTTAGACAACTTCCAATCTGTCCAACCCATTTCAGGACACTTTAGCCCAGTTTGGACCACTTCAGTTCAGTTCAGACCCCTCCAGCCCAGTTTAGCCCTTCCCAGACCAACTCAGCCCATCTTAGCACATCCTAGTTTAGCCAATTCAGCACAGTTTGACACAATTCAGACCAGTTTAGCCCAGCCAAGGCAAGTTTAGTCCAGTTCAGAGCAGTTTAACTCAGTCCATCCCACTTAAGCCTTGTTCACCCCTTTTAGACCAGTTCAGCCAATTCCAGCCCAGTTCAGCCCACCCAACCAAAGCCCAGCTCACTTTAACCAAGTTCATTCCACTTTATCCCTTTTCACACCACTCCAACCCACTTTAGACCAGTTTAGCCCAATTTTGGTTTGATGTAGCCCAGTTCAGCCCAGCAAAGCCCCATTTAGCACAGTTCAGCCTTCTCCAGATCACTTTAGCCCACTTTAGCCCAGCCCAGCCTCCTTTAGCCCACTTAAGCCTACTTTGGCCCAGTTCACACCAGTCCATCCCACTTTGGCCCACTCCAGCACAATTAAGCCCAGCCAACAACACTTTAACTCAGTCCAGCCTCCTTTAGCCCACTTCACACCAGTCCAGCCCACTTTAACCCTCTCCACACCAACTAAACCCAGCCAAACCCACCCAACAACAGCTCAGCCCACTTTAGCTCACTCCAGCCCAGCTCACTTTAGCACACATTAGCCCTGCTCAGCCCACTCCACCCCAGCTCAGTCCAGCCCAGTTTAGCCCAGTTCAGAACAGTCCATTTAGCCCACTCCACACCAGTTTAGCCCAGTTCAGCTCACTTCAGACTTGCCCAGCCAGGCTCACACAGCTCCAGCCCACTTCAGACCAATGTAGCCAAGGCCAGCCCACTTCAGCCCGCTTCAATCCACTACAGCTCCCTTTATCCCGATGGAGCCTAGCCCACTTTAGTTAGTCCAGGCCAGCCTATCTTAGTCCACTTTAGCACAATTCAGCTCAGTCCAGGCTTCTAGACATCATTCACTCTGAGGATCTTTTCACTCCCCGGATCCCAAGGATTCTGGGTTTGGAGTATAAAACACAATACTCATTTTGAAGCACATCACACTCAATGACCGAGCCCTTGTTGCAACTACCCTCAGGTTCCTACTACAACCTGCTCCCAGGCACATCGTCTTTGTGAGAGCTTCCCACCTATGGTTGGAGTCAATCGTTGAGTTTACAAACACAAACTCCCTCCTACTGTATTCACTGCAACCATTATCTCCCCCCACAGAGGCAGATCCGGGCCCTGAGAGTGCTGTTTCTCAGAGCCTTTCTTCCCTGTGTTTCCCCTCTGCAGCTGGGAAAAGCCAACCAGCGGCAAACACAAAGCCTTTGGTCAGAGTTCCCCTCGATGGCAATCGGTGCAAGGGATGGAACTGGATGAGCTTTAAGTTCCCTTCCAACCCAAACCACCCTATGATTCATCCTTGATGAGCTGAGCCCAGGGAACCACTGGAGAGGAGAAAGAGAGGGGAATATCAAGGGATATGTATGTCTCTGCCCGCCTGGTCCCTGCCTATTCCCTGTTCCTGGGGGGATCCCATCCCTGCCCATTCCTTGCCCGGTCGGAACGGAGCTGTCCCTTCAGCACCACGTTTGGGGCTCGGCCTGGCGCTGCTGAGCTCGGCTCGCCTCGGCTGAGCACGGCACATCTCGGCACGGTTCGACTTGGACCGGCTCACCTCGGCTCGGTTCGGCACGGCACGACTCGGCTCGGCACGGCTCGGCTCGGTTCGGCACGGCACGGCTCGGCTCGGTTCGGCACGGCTCGGCTCGGTTCGGCACGGCACGGCTCGGCTCGGTTCGGCACGGCTCGGCTCGGTTCGGCACGGCTCGGTTCGGCTCGGCACGGCTCGGCACGGTTCGGCTCGGCTCGGCTCGGCTCGGGTCCGCAAGAGGGAGAACCGAAGAACCATGGCACCGAGGGGTCTGGGGCCGCCCGGCAGCGGGAGGAGGAAGTCGCGGCCGTCCGGGGCTGCTGTCCCGGGATGCAGAGGGGATCGTGTTCCCATTCCCATCCCTCCCGCCGGAGGCACTCGCGCTCCCCTCCTCCAAAGGCAGGAGGAGCCCATGGCCCGGCTGCTGAGTACCAGCACCCAGCACAGCGGGGAGCTCCTCAGCAACTCCCAGAACCATCGTTCACAGAACTCCTGGGAGGGGATTTTGTATTTCATGGAATTCCGGCGTTGGATGAAGGGAACTGCTGAACAAGGGAATTCTGTTCGGGCCAGCTCAGCACAGTTAAGTCTGGTATAGCACAGTTTAGCCCAGTTCAGATCAGCTTAGCCCAGCCCAATCCAACACAGTTCAGACCAGTCCAGCTCAGTTTATCCCAGTTCAGCCCATCTTTGCCCAGTTCAGACCAGTTGAGCCCAGTTCAGAGCAGTTTAGCCCAGTCCAGACCAGTTTACTCAGTCCAGCCCAGTTTAGCCCTGTTCAGTCCAGTTTAGCCCTGTTCAGCCCAACTTAGCCCAGTTCAGACCAGTTTAGCTGAGTTAAGTCCAGTTTAGCCCAGTTCAGACCAGTTTAGCCCAGTCAAGTCCAGTTTAGCTGAGTTAAGTCCAGGTGAGCCCAGTTCAGACCAGTTGAGCCCAGTCAAGACCAGTTTAGCCCAGTCAAGTCCAGTTTAGCCCAGTCCAGACCAGTTTACTCAGTCCAGCCCAGTTTAGCCCTGTTCAGACCAGCTTAGCCCTGTTCAGCCCAATTTAGCCCAGTTCAGAGCAGTTTAGCTGAGTTAAGTCCAGTTTAGACCAGTTCAGACCAGTTTAGCTGAGTTAAGTCCAGTTGAGCCCTGTTAAGCCCTGTTTAGCCCTGTTCAGCCCAACTTAGCCCAGTTCAGACCAGTTTAGCCCAGTCAAGTCCAGTTTAGCCCAGTTCAGACCAGTTTAGCCCTGTTCAGCACATCTTAGCCCAGTCCAGACCAGTTTACTCAGTCCAGCCCAGTTGAGCCCAGTCCAGCCCAGTTTAGCTCTGTTCAGCCCAACTTAGCCCAGTTCAGACCAGTTTAGATGAGTTAAGTCCAGTTGAGCCCAGTTCAGACCAGTTGAGCCCAGTCAAGTCCAGTTTAGCCCAGTCCAGACCAGTTTAATCAGTCCAGCCCAGTTTAGTCCTGTTCAGACCAGTTTAGCCCTGTTCAGCACAACTTAGCCCAGTTCAGACCAGTTTAGCTGAGTTAAGTCCAGTTTAGCCCAGTTCAGACCAGTTTAGCCGAGTAAAGTCCAGTTTAGTCCAGTTCAGACCAGGTTAGCTGAGTTAAGTCCAGTTTAGCCCAGTCAAGTCCAGTTTAGCCCAGTTTAGCCCAGTTTACTCAGTCCAGCCCAGTTTAGCCCTGTTCAGCCCAACTTAGCCCAGTTCAGACCAGTTTAGCCGAGTTCAGCCCATCTTAGCCCAGTTCAGACCAGTTTAGCCGAGTTAAGTCCAGTTTAGCCCAGATCAGACCAGTTTAGCCGAGTAAAGTCCAGTTTAGTCCAGTTCAGATCAGTTTAGCTGAGTTAAGTCCAGTTTAGCCCAGTCCAGACCACTTTACTCAGTCCAGCCCAGTTTAGCCCTGTTCAGATCAGCTTAGCCCTGTTTAGCCCAACTTAGCCCAGTCCAGACCAGTTTAGCCGAGTTCAGCCCATCTTAGCCCAGTTCAGACCAGTTTAGCCGAGTTAAGTCCAGTTTAGCCCAGATCAGACCAGTTTAGCTGAGTTACGTCCAGTTTAGCCCAGTTCAGACCAGTTTAGCCCTGTTCAGCACAACTTAGCCCAGTCCAGACCAGTTTACTCAGTCCAGTTTAGCCCAGTCCAGCCCAGTTTAGCCCTGTTCAGCCCACCTTAGCCCAGTTCAGACCAGTTTAGCCCTGTTCAGCACAACTTAGCCCAGTCCAGACCAGTTTACTCAGTCCAGCCCAGTTTAGACCTGTTCAGCCCAACTTAGCCCAGTTCAGACCA
>JASSUY010014079.1:14390-29123 GCA_032466535.1 Forpus xanthops
TTTCCTCAGCAGCTCCTTGTCCATCCAAGGAGGTCTCCTAGCCTTCCTGCAGTACTTCCTTCTAGTAGGGATGTATCACTCCTGCGCTTGCAGCAGGTGATCCTTGAATATCAACCAACAAGTATTTTTCCAAACAACAGTTGCGTCTTTACCTGTGACACAGGGTCCCACCCAACTTGCTGTGTTCCCAGACGTAAGTCCTGTCACACTGTGTCCCTGTCTTGTGTGTACATCCCTCAATTGTAATGTTACGTGTAAAATCTAAGATCTGGTTGACGAATATTTTAAAACAAAAAGAGATGCGTGATGTCTTGTTGACTTGAATCCTTGCTGGAGCCTGTGGAGAGACACTGGGAATGGGATGTCACTCTAAAAATCCTTATTAGGAGTTTACTTAGTGGGAGGTATTCCCAGAGAGAGTTGAAGCAATCTCCAGTGTGAGGTGAAAGGTAGTGCTCTGTGCCCTGTAAGATGCCTGGGGAGGGTTTGGAACCCATGGGAGAGAGAGGATTAGGGATCCTGCATGTGCTCTCTCAGCTTGGGACCACTGTTTCTGAAGTTAAAGATCTCCCAGGGCTAAAATAGAGACTGAAACTCTGCAACATGCCTTATTTGTAGGCTTTGCCTCTTGTGAGCTTTATTTATCCTTTACTCTCCTTTTGCAACTTAGAGAGGTGTTTGCTGTCTGCCTAGTAATTGTTATGTGGTTATCTGTATTTTTCCCTGTGATCTAAACTTCACATGTATTCATTTCAGTACCACTGAGTTCAGGTGAAGAAAGCCTATTTTCTTCTGGCATTCAGATGAAGATATTTAATTCTTTCTTTTGGGAATCTGGCTATAATCCAAGAAGCTCTGGAAAGAATCAGTGCCATGTCTAATTCCGTCCAGTGCCCAATAATTTAGGTACATCCATGTCCAGTTTGCCAAGAATATAAAAATAAAACAAGTTCTCTTGATCCAGGAGCACATTCTTCACTTAAAATATTTATTGGATCAGGGACACACAAACAGATCTCAAGGTTTCTTTTCCCCAGCTGACTGTGTATCTTGTTGGTGTTACTCATCAGTGGACAAGTAGTGATCATCCCTCAATAAAATCAGAAGATTTGGGGGTAGGCCATTTCTTTGAGTTAGCTTGATTAATGTGACCTGTCTTGGTTGTGCTGTGTCAGTTTACATGGGGCTTTATCTGTTTTTCTTGAAATATTAAGGTCATTATAGATGATGTTGATTTTGGCATCAGATGTGTTGTTTCTTTGGTTCCTCTAAAGTAAAGGGCATGTCGGGGAGCTCTGTTCCTTAGATGAACTTAGGGGAAGTTCAGGTTAGATATAAGGAAGAAGTTCTTTACTGTGAGGGTGGTGAGGCCCAGGCACAGGTTGCTCAGAGAAGTGGTAAATCCTGCATCCCGGCAGTGTTCAAGGCCAGGTTGGACAGAGCCTTGGGTGACATGGTCTACAGTGAGGTGTCCCTGCCTTTGGCAGGGAGTTGGAACTTGATGATGTTAAGGTCCTTTCCAACCCAAACCATTCATTCTACGACGCTATGAAGGGACCGAGGCATTATGATCAGTTCTTTCAAAGTACTCTGATCTTATAATCTGGTTACTGGCCTCTAATTCTGCAACTCTGACTTTCCAACAGCAAATAGAGGGAAAAGCATCTGTCATCTGGAGACCTTCATGTTCTGATAGTGTGTGAGGAACTCTTAATAGATTACAGTTATGACTGGGCTATAAGACTGATAAATTCTGTGGCACTCATTTTGGTTTAATCACTTTAATCTCTATCCACTGCAGAAACCGGAGCCAGACAGTGAGTTCTGAGACCAGTGTGGATGGAAGTGGAGTCTTTGAAAGTCTGAAGGCTGAAGCTTCCTCACCACAACAGTTGTTCTCAGGCCTAGCAGGCATCCCATCAGGCACCATCACAGCCACCCCATTCCAGTCAGGTTTGGTCCTGGGCTCTTCAGCAGGAGGTGGGGAAGTATTCATTCAGATGCCAGCCCCAAGGGAGGAAGGGAGCAGCCGTACAGAGGGAGCCCCGTTCCACCACCGGCAGTCCCATCATTTCCACCATGGCCATCACCGGGGTTCATCTCTGCTGCACATGGCAGGAGGGGACCGCCACGGGCACGCTGAGGAAGGCAGTGATGAACAAGCTGGAACTCCAGCCCCTGCTCTTTCAGAGTTAAAAGCTGTGATTGGATGGCTGCAGAAGGGACTTCCCTTCATCTTGATCCTCCTGGCTAAAGTTTGTTTCCAGCACAAGCTTGGTAAGCATGTATCCTTTCTGGATTGTAAGTGTATTAGAGAGTGTTTAGGGAGCTTTAGCTGCTGGTGTCTGAGACATTTATCTGTGTAACAGTGTCTAGAGGTAGTCTAGCATGAAGGGGACATATTTAAATGCATGCGGTAATGCAGTTGATAAATTCACCCTACTGTCAGTCCAAGCTGTTTTCATCTGTGTCAGTCCCATCTGTTTTCTGTCCTGGCCTGCAGGAGACCAGTTCTGTTCCTTTTCCTAATCTCTGCTTGACCTTTCTGTAGAGACTGAGGATGTTACCAAGGCTTCTCCCTCAGACCTCTCTCCAGCAAAGGTGGGGAAAGCTTACATTAGTGACTAGTAAAGGCTTCTGTGTGACACAAAAGGGTTCAGAGGGACGAGACACTTTTCTAGCTGGAAGGATGGAAGTTGTGAAATCGAGCCAAACAGCATCAGCAGTTACGTCTTACCATTCCCTAAAGAATGTGTCTATATAGGTTTCTTTAATAGGAGGCAAGTCTTTCAGTCTCTCAGTGCTCAAGTCAAATCCATTCTTCTAATCCTTCTTTTACATGAAATTATATGTGTGGCCTGTCTGAGGATCCTTACTCACTCTGGGAGTAATATGCTGAGATTATCATCACAGGGAAGCCAATAATGCTTGAGTTTAGTCCACCTTACAGTTCTGTCAGTATTCCCCAAACCACGTATTGATTCATGTCTGAAATGTCTTGCTTGTTGAATCCGATCTCTTATATGGTTGTGATAGTGTGTGTGCCTAGTCTTCTGCAAGCTGCTGAACTGATATTTTAACACTGTTACCTAGCTGAGTTCTGTTTGCACAACACAGCCACAACTTGCAGCACTTCTCCTTCAGCAAAGAACCTGACATTAGGATTGAGTGTATTGGACCAGGTGGCAGATGCTCACTGCAGTAGCTTCATTTTCAGTTGGACTGAATTTTAACTTTATAGAGTCCACACTGCCCTGGTTTAATCACTGTTTTATTCAATGCAACCAGAATATCACCCAGTATTTTTTTCCTAAGCCTAAGATGCTGACATCAAATGGCTTAAGACTAAAGATCCTCCCTGTGTACTCTGACAGTGTCTTTCCCTGCAGGGATTGCTGTGTGCATTGGTATGGCCAGCACATTTGCATATGCCAACTCAGCACTCCGGGAACAGGTCGCTCTGAAGGTGAGTGCAAGCCTCTTACTCTCCTATGGTCCCAGGCAACATTACTCTGTACACAAAACAATGTCTCTGTTGAACCTTCTTTTGCAATGTAGGGCTGAATGCTGTTGTATGCATACAGATCTGTCAGATTAAGAGTACTGTGTTGTAATCCTCACTTCCTCTTCATGTTTCTCCCCATTGATGCTTTCCCAGAGTTTATATCCTGCTCTTTTTGTTTTATTATATTATGCTTTCACAAGAGAGGAAAGGTCAGGGATATCATAATGTGCTCTTGGCTCTGCCACTGCTATCAATGCATCTTCAAGCACTCATGTGCGCTTCAGTTTCCCATTATGTACTACAGAGGTGCTGAAACCTATTCACTAGTTAATGATGAGGTTTAATTTATTAGCATTTAGAAACTGTTTTGAGACATGCAGCTGAAGGATTTTGTAGCTGTATTGCTTGTTAGTATCTTTATAATGCTCTGGTAATAATATGCTTAGAATATAAAGAAACCAAGAGATCTTTTCAGGCCTTATAATCAGTGTCAGCAGAATACTTCATAGCACTGAAAGCACAAGAATAGAATTGCTTTTTTTGGTAAAAATTACATTGGTGGCACAAGTGTGTATTTCTGTCTACCAGCAGGAGTGGAATAAACATGATACAGTGCTGAATGAACAGATTAATTGCACAGTCGTGTAACAGATTGCTGTTGCTTTGCCCTTTGCACTTTGTCTTTCAGGCAGTATGCCCCTTAATCCACCTGCTTTAAATCTCACCCTAATATCCCTGGCTGCTGAGTAGCTACAAAGAGCTATTTTCTTAATAAATCAGCTCCCAAGAAAAATGCTGGGCTTTTTCCTCCCAGGAGTAAAATTCACTGTGATATTACACTAGGCCAAGACCCAGGACACGATCTTCTGCCCTCCCCTTCCGTCTGTAACATTCCATGTCTTTTGAAAATGAAAATTTATACTTCTTTTGACCTTTAATTATTTCTTCAATCAAAAATGCATGTTCTAGAACCTCCTTGCAGCCAGATCATATTCACAGGTGATGCATGCAGTGATGGGTTATGTTATATTTGATTTAGTGAAGCCTTCTGTGGGACTTCAGATCTATTTGTAAAACACCCCTTTGACAAAGTGTCCTTTCAAACAGGTGACAGCTCAGAATTATTGGACAATACAAGGAGTTATTTGTTTCTTTTTGTTTTAACCTCTTGTCAAACTACATTTTGAATATCAGGAGAATTTAGTTGTCCAAAAAAGATTCCAACTTTGAAAACTGAATTCTGCAAGTAAGGCTGTCATTGTCACTGATGTATTTGCTTGATTTATCTGAGGCTACTTTATGTTAAAATGTTAGCTGAGTGAGAGCCATTTCTGCTTGTGTTTCTGTATGTCTTTACCTACAGCCTATTTCTGAGCCCTAGTCCTATGTAAATAAACTAACTACTGAACATTTAGTGGCATATTTGTACCCCTGGGTTGGTCTTGCATTTTTCAGCATGCAAAGGCTCAGCATGGTCATTGAGACTTTGAATTTATCCTCTCTGCTTCTTTCTTCTTGCTCAGGAGAAGAGATCAGTGTTGGTTGTCTTGTGGATCTTAGCCTTTCTCACTGGAAACACCTTGTACTTGCTCTACACATTCAGCTCTCAGCAGCTCTACAACAGGTGGGCAACATTTCTGTTGTTAATGACAGAAGGAAGTGATAATTGCCAGGGAGGAAAAGAGGGAAACCCACTTTCCTCCACACTTCGGGATGAAATGTGCGTACTGAAGGTATCTGCTGTCTTTGTTAATATCATTGTAATACCTTTCAATGGAGAAAAAGAGTGTGTGTGTTCCTGCTACCAACAGACTATGCTCCTACCAATGAATGACATAACCAGGATCTGAATGGGTCAGAGTGTGTTGATGCACTGCCATGTTGCTGCTTGAAACATGTACACTTGCAGTTGTCTTACATATCAAAGCAGGGTGGATACTTTTTTATAGTGGGGCTTCTGAATTTTAACCAGTGACTGAACAAAAAGAGAAGGTGTTAGGAGCAGATCAGAGATTGTCCCACTGATTTTTCTGCTTCCTCTAATGCTTTCTTTTCAGTCCATCAAGCTTTGAGTCTATTACAAGAGATAAACTGGAGATGAAATAATAGTGTTTTACTCCTGTGTCCTCTGGGCCTGGAGTCATTTGGATCTGAAGTAATTAAGACAGCCTCCACTTTCAGATTGGGTTCAGCACTATCCCTGCCTATTATAAAGCAGGGATTAAATGACATATAGGAAGCAAAGATACAGAACCTAAGCAAGGGAGTGCAAGTAGAATAAATATGAAGGAATGGAGCAATGTCAAACCTAGTTATGTGAGAAAAAGTTTTTTATATTTGTAGCTAAAAAGGTAGAAATTATCTTCCCAATGAAAAATTTATTCGTCCCACTGAAGACCACTTAGAACTTCAGACTAAAAATACAATGTACGTCACGTGCATCAGTTGGGCTGTGGCTACATGGCTCTTGGCTGTTTTTTTTCTGTCATTTATTTCATTGCTTCCCTGCTTCTTCCCACTGATACTGTCTAGTAAGTGGAAGAGTGAAGGTCTGCTCACAACCCTAGTATCCTCTGGAATTGCCCCTAATGTATTTGGGTTTGATCATTGGGAAGCTATGTATGTAAGTGCTTCTAAGAAGAGATGAGGTGTATGTGTGGGTCCAAATATGAGGTGGCAAACCATGGGATACTGTGCATAGGGCTTGCGGGAGGGAAGAGAAGAAACAAGTATGGCAGAAAGGCATGAAAGCACTATGAAGAAACTTGCCTGCGCCACAGAGAAACTGTGTCTCTAAGAAGGTGGTTAAGGTTAAAAGCATGAATGGGACTAGTTTGAAATAAAGGCCAGATCATCTGAAGTGAAAGGGTTTCAGCAAATTGTGTCCATCCTACGCACTGGTTAGGCCATGGGGTACTAACATAGAACAGACTGGGCAACAGCTTCACTGGCAAGCCCTGTTCCTTCCAGTGTTGTGGTGGTGCCTGCTGGGTCATGCTTGGGCTGGTATATCTATTGCTTGCTGTGTGGGGACCTGTGACTATTCACAGGGCAGGCTTGGGAAATCAGAGATAGCTGCTTCGGTTTTGTTTCTTTCTGTCTTATTTTTAATTTCCTGATTTATTTACTTTTTGCCTTTTTTTCCTAGTGCATGAATAGTAGTAAAGCCTCTGATTCTGTTTCTGTTTTTAGGGTGTAATTTTACCTGTTGTGCTGTGCCAGTGTTGTGAGTATTTTAAATTCATGTTCAGGCTTTTCATTCTGGGTTGGTTATTTTCCTTTTCCTTTTTGTTTTAAGTTTTTGCTTTCTACGATGAGGCTTTAGTAGCTAAATTCCTGAAGAGGAATCCTGGTATTTCAGTCTCATTGCTGCTCAGGTCAGTAGCTCCTGCCCATTGCTATATGAAGTTCTGCTGTCTTGGACTCCCTTCTTTAAAGGGCAAATGTTCAGCCCAGTCAATAACATTATGTCAAGGGAACTACCTTTCTGGATCTTTGTTTCTGGTAAGAGTTGCTACTTAATACAGTCCAGCTTTTCTTCTGCTTCAGTGGCAAGCCACCATCAGAGCATGACACATCTAAATTCCTGATCTCTTTGCCACACTAACAGTGCTTCCTCTGTCACCAGCATGTTTCACATGCACAAGTAGCTTTAGAGACTGCTGCCCCTGCAGTAGTTCCACCTGCCGCAAGCCAGTCTCAGAGGCCATAGTGGTCTTGACTTTCCCAAGGAATCATAACTACTGCTGACTTCAAAGGATAAGCTTTTACAATCAGCTCTGATATAGAAAGCCTGTGGACTAAAGGCATTGCCATTAGATCAAAGCTCATTCACAGTGTGAATTGCAGTCTTCCAAAATAGATTTTGTATGTTTGGGTCCTGTTTTGTAATAGGGGGCAAACCTGCTGACCTCAGTAGGAATGGGCAAGACCAAAGTCAGGAGGCCCAGAGGAACCATGGGACTAATCTGCATGTCTTATTCCTATTGCCCTTGGGAACTGAAGTTCAGTGGAGTTCCTAGGCTTTGTCTAGCCTGCAGTGGATAGAGCTGATGATCAAGAAGCTTAAGTGAGGTTCTCCTTGCTGGTATCTGAGCCTTGGTGTCATGCCTTTCAGCCTTATATTTCTGAAACCCAACCTCGAGAGGCTAGACTTCTTTGACCTGATGTGGATTGTGGGCATCGCAGACTTTGTACTCAAGTACCTGACCATAGCACTGAAATGCCTAATTGTTGCCCTGCCGAAGATCATCCTTGCTGTCAAGTCAAAGGTAGGAGTCTCTTTTCTTCTTGCTGTATGAATGCTTGTCTTTGGTAATCTGATACCTTTGCAACATGTTTGCAGCATGAAATATGGGTGGAAGAATAAAAATAATAAAACCTCTGATAAAACTTGGGCAGAAAGTCACCTGGAGAGTCAGCTTTTTGGCTTTTGAGCCATCACAAACCTGAGCCACTGTTTGGTAATCCCAGCAAGTAATTCAAGCCCAGAGAGGTAAACATTGCTTGAAAAGGAATAGTTACTAGCAATGAGATAAAGGCTTTTCTGGTTGATGTTGTTCTAGATCTTGTTTTCTGAGTTATCTCTGCACAGAAGAATTTCTAAAGCACCAATCTCTTCGTTTAATGGAAAGAAATTGCAAGTACTTGTCCCTTTGATTTTCTACTTGGGTCAAAGAAATAACAGCGTTGAATGTAAGCTTCTGATGTCACAGAAGACAGCACCAGTTGTAACCATGGCCGGAGAAATACTTCAGCTAAATAGCTAACAAATGTTTAGGAAAGCATATATAGATTAGGCCTAACTTTAGAAACTTTCTCACCACATTCTCTTTTGAAAGCCCTTTTCATACTGTTTTTTAACATGCACATGAAGTGCCTCTTCCTCCACTTGGTGGTAACTATATTTCAGTGGCAAATGTAGCAATGTGTAGCATTTGCATTTGGTAAAGAAACTTCCTGGCAGCTGTTGGGATGAAAGGGAATGGAGATGCCAGATACCATCATTCATTGCTGAAAGTCTCAGGCAGGGCACTTAAGGGGATGTCTAAACTGGGAATAGTTTTGCTTAGAAATGACATGGGTGGCAGGGGAGTTGAGCAGTTTGTTCCTGCACAGCAGGGCTATGAGATGCTTATTAATTTATTTCTGGCAATTGTCCAGCTCTTTTTCCTTCTTCTATTATTATTATTATATTTTGTGAGATTAATGTGCTAGGTCAGAGCATAATCCAGCCTGGGGAGGGAAGGGAAAAGTGATGTGAATAGTCTTCCCAAGATAAATTGCAGTGTTGGAAAAGGTTCACAGCCTTTGCTTGCTTATCTGAGAGCTATCCCAACTACTCATTAATCCTTGTCGGGAGAGAAGAAAGAGAAGGGGGCTTTATTTGCAGCTACAGTGGGAGGCTGGTAAGATCACATCTGTCATGGGCCTGTAATGACTCAGAGCACAGATGCTTCATTTTTAATACCTTTTTCTGGGTAGCAATATTTCTCACTTTTTTTGAGTCTCTTTTTGTCTTAGGATGTTGTTGATGGTCTCCTTGTCCCTTGACATCTGAAACTGTTGTTACCTACCACTATGGATCTGGATTTATTTTTATTCCTCTCTCTACAAGGCATTCATTAAGCCAACCAGGGATGAGATCTGGTGTTACAAATTAAGAAAGCTCAGACTGGGATGGGAATACTCCCAGAGAACTACAGGATGCCATAGAATTTGTAATTGGTAACCGCATAGCTGAGCTCCTTCCCTGAGCTAGGTGACCCAGCTTACCTCTTAGGTCAACACAGTGCTACACATCTTAGTTTCAGATGAGTTTTAAGATTTTTCTCAGTTCTATTGCACTTTAGGCACATTATCTTTGACCAAATTCTTATCAACTTATTTACTATCTGCTATCTTAATACTTGCCAGATACAAAGTTTTTCTCTTCCTCCCCATATGCTTGTAGTAGTGTTCCTGCTTGAAGCCTAGCTTGTAGTTTATGAACTTCTGGATGTCTGAAACATAATCATAGCAAATAGCAAGCTGCTGGAGAAATAAATTACACTCAGAGTAGAGCTAGAAGATTTTTCCTTGACAGACATAGAGAATTTGGTGATGTAACCAGTCAGAACTGCAGTTTCTAGCTGCCCATAACACAGAGCCTAATGTGGAGGTTGCTGCACTGTCAGGGACAGAGTTCAACACAGCTTAGAATGGGATAGAGGTATTTACACTCAACCTCTGGGCATGCTCCTCATTTTGGAAGTTCAAAGGCATTCCAAAGCCAATCTGTCTTTCCATGCTGCTCCTTGAGATTCTGGTCTGCTCTGAATAGCATGTGTTTTCACCGATGCTTTCATAACCTTTCTAGAACAAGGCATGCCCTCTGAATGCCCTCCTTTAAGACTCTTACCTTTCCATATCAGTTGTGAATGGAGCAAGATCAGGTTCTTTCTTTTACACATCAAAGTCTTCACATCTCCCCTCAGCTTCTCTGTACACCACCAGTTTTGAGTCTTTTCTCTGAGATCATTCATTGCAGATCTTTCTCTCTTCTTGAGTCCCCCCCCATTTTCCAGACCATTTCTTCAGCTTATAAAGATGAGTTTGGATTACAGTCCTTCTTCCCAGTGTTTACAGCCTTTCCCACTTCAGTGTCAGCTGTACATTTGCTGAGCCTACTCTGTTGCATGAAGATCACTAATGAAAATAGTGAGTGGTACTCCACACTTAGATGCATCTTTTGATACTGAACACTAAGAATTTGGGCTACAGCACTCAGTTATCCTAATCTAAAGTACAGGATCATGTATTTCTGGTATAACACCATCACAGGAAGGGCAATATTTGGTTTCAGATAGCATAAAGGCCATCTTGGATTTATAGCATAGGATTTATGATCTGAGAGGCAGAAAAAGTCTGTCTTTGCAATCAGAATACAGAGGACAGTAAATGTGATAATGAGTGCTTGAAATGTGAAGCATGAGAGCTACTATATTATCAGGGTACCACTAGCCAGAGTTCTCCAAGATTGAATTACTCAAAAATGGAATATCTTTAAAGTGACCCCTCAAAAGAATGAAGGAAGATTGGAAATCTGACTATTTAATCCCAGACGTTCCCAGGTTCCAAACTAGCTTAGAAAAGAGAGGTGCCAAGAGAGGCTATGAGACTACAATCAGCCTGGAAGGCAGGGAAAGAACCTGCAAATAGGAGACAAAAGCAGAAAAAGGAAGGGAATCCCAGCATCAGATCCCAACCTTACACCTTTGCAGTCAGAGGTTATGGGAGAAGGAGCATACCTGTGCCTAAAGCTGTCCCTTTGTCCCCATGAGCTGAGGGGCACATCCAGCTGAGAACAAGTTTTAATAGCAGCTGGGCTCATCATTTCTTTGGAAGGAGGGTTTGGCTCCCACCCTGCATGCTGAAGGCTCTCCATTAAGAAAGGCATATAAGATCATTTGGTTCAATAGAAAATGAATTAAAGTAAATTAAACTGCAGGAGCCATGTGGCCTGCAGAGGCCTCCATTGTTGTACACACATAAACAGCAGCTTTTCATTTGCACTGCTAAGGAATGACAGCTTGAGGGGGGTGGAATTAAAAATAAGGAAATAAATAATAAAAAGACACAGTTGCCAAAGATTCCCTTTAGGAAATCCCGGGTGTCTGCAAGTCTCCCATCCCCTCCTCATGCTGTTGTCAACAGTCTAATTCTGGAGAATGGAGTGAAGCATGAAGGGGGAGAGGGGAGAAGGAAAACCAAACCCAAAGAATTGGAAGAAACTGGTACTCCAAGTTCTGTTTTGTATCTATATACCTCCCTATTTCTACAGGGGAAAAGAGTACCAAGAACACACTTTTTTTCCAACAGACTTAATAGCTGACACGTCAGTATTTTCTTTGCATTCTCAGTGTAGATGTGCAGCCAAGTTACAAGGAGCTGCAATTCCAGAAGATGGAAAATTCAAAAGGAAAACACTAACATCTGTTTGTTGAAAACGCAGCATGGAATTACTCTAAGGAACCCAGGTCCCAAATAGCAGCCCCAGACTCCTGTAAGGAAGATACCCAAAATGTTTTTTTCCTGTAACAGAAGCTCTCTGCTGTGGGATCCTGGAGTCTTCTGACGTCTGGTTTAGGGACCTGAGATCTGGGGAAGCAGCCCCAGACTCCTTCAAGGAAACTACCTGACATGATTTTTTCCTTGGAGAAACATCTTTCCTCTGAGATCTGGCAGTCTCCTCCCAGACGTATCCTGCAGTATTTTGACTTGTCAGTTGTTCGAAAGCTGAATCTAGACATTACAAGTAAGGTTTCTTTTGTGGTAAGACTGGCATTACTCATGTGAAGATTTTTTTTGGTGCTGTATAAATAATGGCAAGTGTACAAATACTTATCCACACTAGCACTGTGGACTCCTCGCTGCCTCTTGGAAAAGACTTACTTTTGGTTAATTGGTTTTTTTTGATGTTTTTTCTTTAAAGTACCACCTCATCAAATCTGGTTGGAGAAAACTTATTTATATGAGGCACGCATTCTTTATATGGCTTTGCACTTGGACTTCGGACCTTTTTAGGTGCATACCATGTTCCCTAGCATAGGTAGTTTTGCCAGAGGGGAGATTGAGATGAGCTCTTAGGCAGAAGCTCTTTCCTGTGAGGGTGCTGAGGTACTGGCACAGAGTGCCCAGAGAACCTGTGCCCATCCCTGGTAGTGTTCAAGGCCAGGTTGGACAGAGCCTTGGAGCAAGCTGCTCTAGTGGAAGGTGTCCTTGCCCATGGGAGAGGGTTGGAACTGGGTGAGCTTTAAGCTCTCTTCCAACCCAGGCCTTTCTATGGTTCTTCTGCATCACAAGAAGAGCCAGTTGGAGCAATTTGCTCCTGCCAAAGTATTTTCTCTAGGCCACAGCCTCTTCCAGGAGGCTCACATGAGGAATGAAAGTGCCAGAGGGAAGTTATATTAATTGCAATGATGGTAGCAGCCTTCTAATGTCCCTGCAGCCTCTTTCATCATGCAGCCAGATATTTATCACTCATTTTACTTGAAGTTTGTGTGCTTTTGTTCCAGCCTGAGAAAAACAAGGTTTCTTGAAGCACTGGAGTCCTGTAGATGCTGATCAAAACCCCCAGAAATATTAAAGCAAGCAACGGGATGTTGTATGCAGGCACATAGATGTACTACAGAATATCTGGATAAAGATCTTCCTGCTCCATGTCTGCTCTCTCTTGTACTGTGTGATATGCGAGTTAATCCTAGTCTTCTCTAATAGTATAGGTAATGTGGCATTTCCAGCTAGGCAATGGACTGTCCTCTCTGTACCCTCTTCTTGGTGATCTTGGATGTTACCTGAGGGAATTCACTCAAATAGATTCACTTGAACTACATGGTGGTTCTGCAGAGACTTTCCCCTATTGCAGCCTGGGACAGATGTGATGTCCCAGAGTCAGAAGTGGGAGATTTATTACTTCTGAAAGAAAAATAGTAACTAAAGCATAGGATTAAGTGCTGGGGAACTGGGATTCTTTTCTATCCCTCTCTCTAACACACTTTGAGAGTCACTGCTACTAAGTTTCTAAAGGAATCATTGCTCCTATGTGCCAAGTTTGACTTTCCAGTTTAAGATATCCAAGATGTGACTTTCAGACATGCTGTGCACCAAGTAAAAATCTCATTTTCCCCTCTAATCCCACCTTGGAATTACTCCTCATTAGTCTTGCATGGATTTTCACCGTCATTCTCTGTGCCACAATCCTGTTTACTGCTCCTACCCAACACTTCCTTATATTGGCAATATGACCTGAAATCTCAGCAGAGCCTGCTTTCCTCTCCAAATTGCCAGCAGGTCTCAAAAGTTGTTTTTCTAGCATCTTCCTGTTTCAGAATATGTCCTAATGCTGCTGGCAACAGAACAAGTGAGACTTGGAACTTCCGTTGAGTGCTAATCACAACTTACAGTTGCCTCATTGCAACTTCTCTCACTTCTCTTACATCCCATTTTAATTCCTCTGTGTAAAACCTTAGCATGCCTGTTTCCTTCTGTGGAGCACACGAATGCAAAGCCTTTTGTCAAAAAGGACCACTAAGTCAATACTCAGACTGTGTGGGAATTAGCATTGCTTCTGCAGCTGTAATTTACCTCCTTTGATGTTTAGATATTGTGATTCAATTTTAATTGTGTATTTCCATGTTATTTTTCTGTAAGACTTCTTCCATCCATCACTGGTGAAAGCAAGGTGAGGTACTGAAAGAAGCTCTTGCAGAAACTGGAAAGCAAAAGCATAGAGAACAAAGAGACCATTGGAAGAAAAGGAATATTCTACCAGTTGAAGTTGAATGCTACACAGGAGAATTCAATTCCATCCTTCATTTGCCAAATAATTCCTATGTGATTCTAGAAGAGTCATGTACAGCTGCAAACTGAAGTCAGTGCTTTAGCTTTTAATGGTAATGTGAGCTATAAAATTAAGTGCTTTATAAAAAGTCTAGTCGCAGACATCTCAACTTAGACACAAAAAAACCTTACCTTAACCTTAGTCTTTGTGTCTTGAGCTCTCATTTAGAAAATAGAGAAAATAGCTGTCCCTTATGTCAGCCAACAATGTGAAAGTAATAGGGGTTTAAAGCATCTTTTACTGCAGTGGTATCATAAAGAGAGTGAATACATTTTAGTAATAGGCTACTCTGAGTAATGCTTAGATAGCATGAAGTGATACGGTGCAGATCTGCCTTCAAGTAGTGAGGAACCCATACTCACAAGTTATATGATTAATTAGTACCACTCACTCTCTCTGAAAAAGTAGAATGATCACATCATTACAGACCACAATGTATTGCTTGTACAGAGAGAAAATCACAATTGTATGAAAAGCCTGAATTCTGCTCTCAAAATAAGTACTTGGTTTAAAGGCTGAAAATGGTCTTTATGTGCTGAAGGAGGCAGAGGAACATAGAGAGTTGTACACAAGTCATTGCTTAGTTTGTAACTGGGAAAAAAAGAGAAATCACAATTTCCTCACATGATATCATAAGGCCCATCAGAGTTGCTGTAACTGGATCCACAGCATAGTCCTTTGCCACTTGTGCTAATGAAGTGTTTACTAACAGTAGTAGATGGCTATCAGCTTTTTTGGCTTCACTAGGGGGAAATCCTGCCTGACCAATTTGATGGCCTTCTATGATGGGGCTATGGAACTGATGGACAGGGGTAGAGCAGTTGATGTCATCTACCTGGACTTGTGC
>JASSUY010014083.1:0-35000 GCA_032466535.1 Forpus xanthops
AAGCCAAAAATCCAAAACACAGTGCTCACCAGCTACTACTTAAAGAAAAATGACTGCTGCTGCTGAACCCATGACAAGCACAAAAAACAATTGTGATGTAAAATAAAGCAGATGTTTGGTTTTGGTTTGGGTTACTTGTTTGTTTTTTGTTCTTAGGACAGGATGGGGCTTTAAGAAACCTGGTCTAGTGGGAGACATCACTGCCCATGCAGGGGGGTTGGAACTAGATGATCTTTAAAGTCCCTTCCAACCCAAACCATTCTATGATGCCTGCTGATGCAAGACATTGAACAGAACTGAGAATATTCCTACTAGTTAGCCAGAAGGATATGACTTTCAGAGCTGCAGGGTGATCTTTCTAGTCACAAAAGCAACTTGACTCACTCCCAGAGCTGCAGTGGTTGGAATTTTTGAGACTTGGACCTCATACACTTACCACATATGTGCAGTTCACCCTTGGTGCAGTGCCATTGCCAGGGAGAAAGTTGATAATCTGAAACAGAAAACACGTATTTGGTCATCTTGGGAATCATTTTGAGATTAAAAACAAGCAAATTATTATCTGAGCTTCAAAGGATGGCTGATGTACTTCTGCATAAAGCACTGTCAACCAGATCATCTCATCTTATGTACCTGGGTGAAAAGCCATGTCATGGCTGGGTATTTAGGAAGCAGGACTCTGCAGTGCCTGGGATAGGCATGGCAGATAGGCTGTAGCCTGGTCAGGGCGGGTGGCTCCAAGCTTCCTTGCAGGTCCAGCCCATTGACCCACATGTGCCACTTGCCCAGGCAGCCAGCCGTTTCTTAAACCAGCTAATTGTGTGACAACAGAGGAAAAGCTGAATCTCTTTGGTTTTTATCTTATGTCTTGTTGGAAAACTTTTGCTTTGGTAGAAACTGTTGAGTCCATTTGATCCTGCAAAAATAATGGTCTTGCATCCTATAGAAGCAAAGGTGAAAGGAACTAAAGCTTCTCAGGCATTATCCTGTTACCTGCCAGGGCTGGTGTGCAGCCTTGCTGAAGGTAGCACAGGCTTTACTTGGAAAAGCTTGCCAAAACTAGAAGCACAGCTCTCCTCTCACAGTTAGATCTTGCACAGATTCTTGAAAATGTTGACTGTAAAAACCAAAAAACAAGTGACTTTATCCACTGGGAACTAGAGGAGAATTTGCGCTCTTTCTAGCAAAATGGAGCTAGAAGGCTCAGGATTTTACCTGAAAACAAAATAAAAGCTTATGCTTTTCTCTATGCCCTGAAAATAAAATAATAAAGGAACCTTAGAAGATTCCCTTTTCCCTCTCCAAAAAAACATGTGTTGGTGGGTTTCACTAAAGAAAATACCCACTGTGTTTGAATTCTGGTTTTATAAGTTCTGCTAAATATTTTCTTTGCTGCCTAGAGAACTAAGGTGTTCAAGAATCACCTCTCTCAAATCACTTTGGCTCCTGTCACATCTTAGTGCCTCTGCTGAAAGTACCTGCTCGTGGTATTGAAGAACAAAGTTCTTTGAGGTGACAGTTTGTTGGATGAGGGCACTATCGAAACACTAATAAAACTAAATGAAAGCCAAAGCTTTAGAGAATCCGTTCACACATCACTTTGCCCTACGTTACTTCTCTAGGGGTAGTGGGCAAGTCTCACTATGATAACTCTGGAGTTTTCTTTGGAAAAGCATATAAATTTCTCCTCCCAGAATAAAGCAGAGATCAGAGCCCATGGCAACAGATGGAACAGTAGCTCCCCAGCAGAGACTTGAGCTATTAGGGGTTTCTTGCTGAATTTTTTCGTCTTCACCACCTTGAGCTTGTACTTACCCTGTTCATTTTTATAATAAAACAGGGTTTTCCTTCTGGAAATCCAAAAGTCGGATCTGTGATGCCAGAGCAGTTTTGAAGCATATCTGAGGTAAATTTGCAGGATAGTTTTGTTTTATTTGGGCCATCAAAGGTGTCCTGGAAGAAGTAGGTGTCATTGGTGCAGTTGATGTTCAGGTGCTGAGCAGCTGGTGTATATGCTAGATGTGTGAAGGGAGAAAGAAAAATTCCCCTCTGAAGTTTTTTCATGTGTAAGTTATACATCCCAGTATCAGGCTGAAGGTTGTATCATGGGAATGTAGTACCCAGACAAAGCAAAAAAAAAAAGAGATTAAATTAAGACTGTCAAATTGTGTTGATAGCTCCATATAAAGTCAATTTCAAATATAACTTTTTTCAGTATGTGCATGAGATGATATATAGGCTCAAAAGGAACATAAATGTGTTAAGATACAAATAGGCAAATGGAACATCTAGCTCACTTTGACTATACTCCCTGATGACGCTATGCAAAGGCTTCACAAGACTTAGTATGGCACTTTGATATGTGTAATCATGGACAGTATTAGATTAATTTAGACAAACTGGTTTTAAAGACTTTTTTTCCTTGCTCTTCCTTCCAAATTTTTATTGGCCTATTTTATTAAGGCTATTTAGGATTAAACAAAGTAAAAGCTCTGAAGCAGGGCTCTGCTTTCAATAGACATGTTTAAATATGCTTGATTTGTAAATTCATGAGGTGATTTGCTTGGCCCTTTTAGAAGATGCAACTTCCACTCAAAATCTGTGATTTCAGAAAGACAAATGTAAAATAGAAACACTGACTTAAGGTCCTCAGACCTAATACAGGAGATGTGACAGCACATTTCTTCAACATTATGCAGGAAACCTGATTTTTACCTGTTAGGAAAGTCTGAAGAGTTGTCACTAAACCTTCCCAGGTTTTGTTGTCAGATACGTTGTAATAAATTTGCAGTCCTCTATCCCCATAAACATCAGGTCGTAAGGTTACACCTTTGTGGGAGAAAAAAAAGGAAGGCAAAGCAAAGGAGAAGTGCCAGACAGAGATTCATTTGTTTAAACTGACAACAGCTATTATGCTGCTTCAAGACTCACTATTGTAAGCATAGCAGATTCTCAGGCTTTGCTGGGGATGATTTAACCCTGTATGAAAACCTTCTCAGCAGTGAGTTGTTCAACCAAAACCCTAAAGCCTTCATTACTACTAAACCCCATTCTTTCCATGTATGTGTGCTGTTAATCAGAACAGCTTGCAAGAACATTCCAGCAATTGCACTGGATTTCCCCAGGACTTGTTAAGAATCACAGTTGCAGTAGTCACATCAGGTTAAAAGAAACAGACCGTACTGCAGTATGAGAAACAGCTTTCTCAAAGTCACACTGAATATTTTACAGGAATTATTTTGCTGGCAAACACCAAACTTACTGAATATTGGAAGAGGAAACTTCAAAATACAACAGCAGTAGCTGTTAAACACCATTAGGGGGAGTGAAGTTTTAGCAGCGTGTACTGACGATCTCTGATGATCTTCACAGTCTCACTTGAAGTCCCACAGATGTCCTTGTCTTTCATTTTATGTGCCTGGCTGCTGGCACAGCAATCCCACTGGCAAAGGATTTCTGCTGTTCCAGGGCCTTTCCATGCTGCTGGGAAGCACAGAAATACCCACCCCAGGTGGCTCACCCCAGCACCTTTCATCTTGCCAGGGAATTCAAAACCCACTGGGGTTCTTGAGGGCTGGAACAGAAACCAGGGGTTTCCCAGGGGCTGACCCCTGCCCGTGGGGAGGGGAGGTGCCCTGCAGCCTGGGAAGGGCTTCCCCACTTGCAGATGACTGCTACAGGCAGGCACTTGTTGACTCAATGGCATGATGAAATATATATATGTATTCATTTGTACCATATTGCATCATATAAATGTACTGTATTTAATTCATATATTTTATATTATATATAAATATAAAATATATAAAAGAACAAATGAAATAAAGAACTGTTTTGTTGTTTTTTTGGTTTTTGTTTTTTTTTTTTTTTTAAGCCTAACAGTGTTTTCAGGAGGAGGTTGAATTTTGCAGGGAATGTTTGGCCAGAATTGACCTGATTCATTCCACATTTGTCTTGCCTTGCACCAGGGCTCTGCCAGTGCCTCTCTACCCTGCTCCATGAAGCCACTGCAGGACCCTAGGGAGTTTTAACTTTCTCCCCTGAGCAGCAGCAGCCTGGACCATGGCAATACCTGGGGATTTCAGCTGGTCTTGGTAATCCGGCTCGTATGGATTCACTGTCCTCATTAAACAATAGATGGAGAGTGCAAACAGCCCTGACATCACCACGTAGAAAGCGAGGTAGTACAGGCTGATCCACACTGTGGAAAGAAATTTGGGCAAAATCTCATTTTCAAGCAAGGTGATGTAATGTTCCCTCCATGGCTAGGACCGTCCTAGCAGGGAAAACCATCTCCTATCTGTTCTTGCTCCTGGGAATGCTTTCCCTGCAAAGGAAGAGGTGTTGTGAATCTTCTTCTCTACACTCAAAAGAATAACCTCCTAGAAAATTTTGGCTGCAAATTTGTTCAGTTTTACAAGGATTTTTGCAGTTCTTGGTGCTTAGCTGTGACTATTTAAAGATGAAAGAATTGTGTGTCTCCTTGTAGTAAATTCATGTAGTAAGACCATTTATATACTTACTACACATAGACTAAGCAACACAGTTGAGGTATTCAACAAAAACAAGTTGCTCCTTGAGTTATTTGGATGACAAATGTCAGCATTTCAGGTGTGTTGATTGCAGACCTGTATCACTTCACTGCCTTTTACATCTGAAATAACCTTCAGCAAAATGTGTCAGTTTTCCCTTTTATTTTGGTGTGAGATGCAGAGTAATATTGTGTTTCTTTCTGCCTATGCATGGCTTTTGATGCAGCCGTATCCTGGGCTACATCAAAGGAAGTGTGACCAGCAGGTCAAAGGAGTGATCCTGCCCCTCTACTTTGCTTTTGTGAGACCTCAGATTGTTGTGTACAGTTCTGGAGTCCTCAAAATAAAAAGGACACGGAACTGTTGGAACAAGTCCAGAGGAGGCCACAAAGATGATCAGGGGGCTGGAGCATCTCCTGTATGAAGACAGGCTGATAAAGTTGGGACTGTTCAGCCTGGAGAAGAGAAGGCTGTGTGGAGACCTCATAGCAGCTTTCTAGTATCTGAAAGGGCCTACGAGGTTGCCGAAGAGGGATTCTTCATCAGGGACTGTAACAACTGGAGTTGTTACAAGGTGCAATGGATTTTAATTTAAATGGGAAGTTCAGGTTACATATAAGGAGGAAGTTTTGGTGAGGCACTTGAACAGGCTGCCCATAGAAGTGGTGACTGCTCCATCCCTTGCAGTGTTCAAGGCAAGATGGGACAGAGCCTTGAGCAACTAGCTTAGTGTGAGGTGGCAGGGGGTCAGAACTTGATGATCTTAAGGTCCTTTCAAACCCAAACCATTCTATGATTTTATGATTCTGTAATATGTCTTGCATACAGCTGGTTGCCCTACATGCAGTCAGTGGTGATTTGAGTGGGTGGGTGTCAGAAACTGTAATCATCAGTGCCTCGTAGGATCTTCTTATCTCCAAACTGGAAAGGCTCATTTTGATTTTCTGTAAAAATCTGGTTTTAAGAGTAGCCAATAAGCTACACTCATCGGCTTCACAGCAGGAATAAATCACCTGGAAATTTGCAAGAGCAGGCATCCTCCTTACAATGGTCAGGATTACCCTTTCCAGAATGTAGATCAGAAAATGCCTCTTTGTTGTAGACACAAGTTTGGCTGCAGGCAAGGAGACTCAGCTGAAATACTCACTAGCATGCAGTGATAAGAGATCAGAAGATCTACTGAACAGACAATAATTTTAAAAGGAATTTTGGAAAAGCAGGAAGTGTTTCAAGAGATTTGGACAAAGCCCACCAGTTAAGCAAAATTCTCTATATGTCAGAACCCCTTTCAGTCAGCAATGTCAGAAGCATGCTGTAACCATTACCCTCAGCTATTAATAAATTAACTGTTAATGTGTAAAGTTTTGTCCTTCTAAAATATTTCATCCAAACCCAGTTTCAAATCTTCTTAATGTTTGCAGGAACTGCTTGGATCAATGCTTTGATCTAGTTGATTCTGAGTGTGGCTCAGAAAGACATATAAGGAATGATGTCCAACTTATCTAACACCACATTATTAATTAGGATGACCCTCCACCCAAGGTTTTGAAGTATACCAGAAGGAAGAGAAGACTCCTGTGTGTGAAAACCTACCCCAGTTAATTAAGGTCCTTCCCATGAAGAGCCTTGTTTCTGGATTCCAGACAAAACGACGGAAATTTTCCATCCGTTCGCTGCAGGTCTTTTTTTCATTTAAAGTTGCCATTTTCACGCAAAATTTCCCCAAAGGCGTCCTCCTTGGAAACTAAGAAATTCAACCAGTGCCCAAACAGTTGGCCAAGAAAAACACTCTGGTTTTTATACCTTCTTCACTGAAGGTCACAGAGATTACTTCCTATACCAATGAAAGCTCCTGATCACAATTATCAACCCACAGCAGATACTGTTCTTTATACAGGGTGTTGATAATGCTGAGGTTGAGGCTGGCAAAGAAAAGTTAGTTCCTATCAAATGTCCTTCTCTTTTCTTTTGACTGCCTTAGCTGATCAGCAGAGTTACACATTTTGCCAAGCGCCTGTAGGACTTTGATAGACGTAGGGTGATATCAGTTATCAGAGCAGATAAAGTGAAGGGAAACTTGTTTCTCTCAGAGTTTTCTTTCTTTTTTTTTTTCCATTAAACTGCAAATAGTGGATATAATTGTACCACTACAATCTGTAGCCTTCTGTTGGGATATAGGGGATTGCAGCAGGAATGGGTGAGGGAAAACCACAATTTCACATAGCTTTTGCCATGTTGCACAGCTGGGGAAATGCAGATCACTGTTATCCTGTTTTCTGCAGGGAATGTTTTTAGATCTCTGACAATGCTAACTCAGCTTCAAAGTATGTATAATAAAAGTTTTGCCGTATAGCTATATGAGGAGTCAGAGCAAAAAACCTACATATGTTACCTAAATACCTTTTCTAAACTAAAGGCTCCTATGTGCTCAGGAGCAGACACCCAACCCTGACCTCCACTGTGCACAGAGGAGCAGGACGGAAATTGTCCCAAGCAGCTTAACACAGAAAAATCAAGGACTCGCGGCAACTGGCAGAGCCAATGGGCTCTGTAAATGCCCCTGATTCAAGGGGAGCTTGGGTTTTAGAAAGCCCTCCTGGGCTCTCTGGTATCCTTGCTGCTTGCCAAAGTTGTTTGCTGATGCTCTTACTCTGTTATTGAATCCCATTAATATCAAACCCAAAATTGCCTGGTGAATTCAGCAGGGCCAGGGTTTTATCCTTTTTAACTAGGTATATTGATGTGCCTATCTTTCACTCACTTCACAGGACAACTGGTGAGGGCGAAGTCTTTAAAATGGGCATATATATAAGGTTAGCTGAGAGACTTTGAATTATTTGGACATTGAAAGAGCTGTAACTAAGCCTGTCAGCTGGAGAAATATGGCTGTTCTGTGAGTTAAATAATGCTGAGTTTCTGAACATAGAGATTTATTATGCTTTTCTGCCACAGAACAAGGCAGCATGATAGTTTAGTGTAATAGCCACCATTTGAGGTGATTTAACTTCTTTTCAGATTATGAAATAGGAGTCAGACCAAGTAAAAGAAAAAATAGATTTACAGACATTTGACCGGTTTCTATATCCAATAGAAAGAAGAGGAGGATGAACAGAAAGAAACTTACAGTCACTGTACCATGAATTGGCTGATATGCAGGACAAATGAGTGTATTTTTTTTAAGGTAAAATAAGACAAGGAGATTGGGCAGTGGCCTGAAAATGATAAAAATGAAACAAATGCCCAGAGGTTAAAAGGCTCGTGGACGCTCCCGTGTAGCAGGAACAGAGGCCTGAAGAGGTTAGGGGGAAAAGCAAGGAGATTTGTCACAGATCTTAAACAGGATTTAGCTTTTTCTGTGTTGAGCAGAGCCCTTCAGGTGAATCCCATGGAGTGGAGCAACTGGACTTAGTGAGATGTGAAGTCTGAGGCTTTCTAAAGAAAGAGAACTTTCTCCTGGCAGAAAGGTGATACTTTAACAGGACAGAGACTTCAGAGGGCAAATAAATGTAAACAAATTAATTATTAATAATTACATTAAATCCCAAATTATGTTCAGAAGGAAAATGTTACTTCTGTTTTCACAAAAGTGAAGATAATGTAGATATCACCAGGGTACTAGTGTCTGTACAGGAGGCAAAGTGGAGCCTCTTGAAACTTAGTGGTTTGTACTCCAATGAAACTGAGGTCAAGGATTTTCATGTGCTCTTCTCTCTTATATTATGCCTGTCTGTTCCCATCTATCATTGGCTGGAAAACCTACAGCTCTGCTGAGTTCAGCAGCACTCTCCTAGCTGTGGCTGCACACTGTGAAGGAGACTTCAAAACCAGGAGGGTAGAGCCACGTGTGGGAGGATAAGAACGGCATGAGGCATCCCAGGAGGACCATGTGGGCAATGGAAGTGGAGAAACATCAAATGCTTTCATTTCAATTGGGTCAAAGAAGTTTCTCAGGATGCGTATATTCCAGAAGAGGCAGAGAAATGGTGGTAGAAGGAAAAGCCTGATTTCAAATGGAGGAGGAGTGCCTAGCTTCTTTAAATGCTGCCTGTAACCTGCACATAATTTGCTAGCCTAGATTTACAGTGCTGGCCCTATTAGGCAAGAGTAAGAAAGCCACATGATTCTCGTGGGTGATTTAAATTATTTCTCCTTATTTCTGAACCAGGGTTAGTAAAGCTCAATGAAAATTGAAAATGAAAATGCATCCCTTTAACAGCAAAATCTATAATAAAAGGTAAGAATAAAGCGGAGAAACATTACCAGTGAAAATCTGTCCAGACTAGAAGCTACAAAAATACAAATTAGATAAATGTATTAACCACATTAATATGAAAGTGCAAATAGAATTAGTATAATTAGATCTTTATTGTTTAATAAGCTATGTACATAACACAAATTAAATACATAAATATGTTAAACTAAATGCATTACAAAAATTCATTTACATAAAAAACAGAAATAAGATAACCAAAGTCATATAAAAGTGTTCACTTTTATTAAGATGGTTTCTGTCTTAGATTTCTCCTCCAGTACTGGAAATTGATAATGAAAATATCAGGTATTTCACCGTGACAATTAAAGGCGTCAGTATTTGGAGGCAGTGATACATCAATAGATACAAGCTGATAAACTTGCATTTTATTAATGACATCACCAGGATTTTGCACCAGCAATCGAACTGCAAAACAAGACTTGCTTCTGGAGGTGGTGACTTCTGTGCCACCAGCCAACTGTTTGTGGCAGTCTCTTGGTGCTTGTGATCAGGCACTTCCTATTTAACACTGGTTGAATAATTACAAAACCAATTCTTTGTTAAAAACTGGATTTCACTTGCATGATTTTGGTAACTTGACTTTGAAATTGAAAAATATTTATTTTCCAGGTTTATGCTTTTAATTAACTTGTTAAAAAAATAAAAATTCAAATTAAAAAAAAATAAAACCCACAAACAGCAAATTATAGAATTCATGTAATACAGGTAGAATCAGGCAATGGGACTCTGGGATTGCAACCACTGATAAAGAAAAGTGTCAACAACCCTTATCACCCATGTGGCTGAGCCCCATCCCTGAGCATGCAACAGGTCCCCTCTCCTTCATGTCAAAACCCCCTCCTGATGGCCTGCCTGCTGCACAGCCCTCCCCTCCTCCAAGACTTAGACCTGGAAAAGCATGCAAAAATATTATGTCTTCAGTGATACTGAAGAAACACCATGAGGGGCTTAGAAGGGGCTGAGGGCTGTGGATGCAGCCTGGTCTGGAGAAAGGCTCAGCCATGTTGCCTCCATGGGCTTGTCCTCTCTCCTTCTTCTGTTTCACAGCAGCAAAGACCATGAGAAAAGAAAGAAGAGCTACATATTCCTATGTGTCCAAGTACTTAGTGTAGAATTTGGGGATTTTCCACCACCCTGTAAACAAACTGAGAACTTGGTATTTCCCCTGAAAGGCTGGGATGAAAGGAGCAGAGATTTCTAATGACAGATTTTCCTCTGGTTTTTTTTTTTTTTTTTTTTTTTTTCTGAACATAGAGAGACATCTGTCTCCACAGAGCAGACCAAAGACCTTGATACCTTTATTTACCTACTGAACTGCACAGGAGGACAGGAGATCTTCCTTCTTATCTCCTGCCTCATAAGGTGGATGAAATACTAGAGATGGAAAGCTGGGAGCAGAGGGCACTGAAACCTGTATGTGTGCAAATATGGGGGTTAAGGAGGGGTGGCAAATCTGCTGGAAGAGTGGGAAGGGTAAGTGTTGGTGCAGATAGCTGAAATCGGTGCTCCATGATATGCCAGCTGCATAGCACGGCTGAGCCTCAGGCATGACCTGTGTGCAGCTGTGACAAATATGGAATCCTTGTATAAAGTCTGTGAATGAGCACTGTCTGTCTAAGGAGGTTTATCAGGGTCGGACAGAGTGACGGCTGCTCTATGGGATCTGCTGAAGGGCTCCTGGCCACTGCAGTGATTTGTCACTTGTTACTGACCAGTGGACAGCTCTTAACAGCCCTGCAGAAGGATTGCTGGTCTGAGCACCCTCTTGCTGTATAGTCTCTCAGGACTGAACCAGTGCCTGCTTTCCTCATCCAACCATACAGGGCTGCCCCTCATCACCCTGTACTGTCCCAATGCCCTGGCTTTATGGCACCCAGTCCTGGTCCCTTTGCTGTGCCAATTCCTCCACCCTGAGCCTTTTGTCATGTTTAATGTACCCAGAGCTGCTTGGAGAGGGACTGATGTTTGCTTTCCTTGGCTGGTGCTTATTGCTTGCATTACTGGCCTTGGGCTGACCACTGCAGGGAAGGACAGCTGAAGGAGAAGGTCACACAGGAGCATGGGGCGGGATCATGGCCCCTCTTCCCCTCCCAGGATGGGCAGCCATGTTAGCTCCAGTATTATGGTTTACTCAGGACACGCTCTTCTGCTTACTCTGGGCATGGTGTCTCGCAGGGCTAGGCAAACTCCATTTCATTATCCCTCTGATCTAGGTGCCAGCAAGGCAAAACCTGGGCCTAGGGAGACCCCGACTCTCCAAAACAGTCATGGACAACGTTCACAGGACAGCTGCACTGCTGTGATCAGAGGGAACTGGATTTGTATGTGCAGAGAGGGACATGAAGCCCCTTCCTCTCCTGATGGTTTGCACATTTAGCAAGCTTGAGTAATGAGCTTGGAGGCCACTTCTGTAGCACCATGCTTTACAGTTTGATGAGGTGTTATCTCCTGCAGATGTTGCCCTGAGTAGAGCTGTATGTTGGCACATTGCTGCAGGCTAGGTCTGCTTTACACAGAGCTCCTGATGCTCCATACTTGCTAGAACTGCTTTAGGCTTGCTGAGCACCAAATGTGTCAATGTTAATAAAACATTAACTTTGTTCACTCATGATAAGAGCACCTATTCCTTGTTCATGGACAAAAGGGATACTCATCAAGTAAAGCAAAGAATTTATTGTTAGCGTAACTGAAATCTTCAGATTCTATTCATTATTGCTTAGTTATCCAGCTTATACAGGAAACAATAATGATATCATATGAAAATAAAAAGCAAGAAAAGCAAACATGCCAAGGACACCTGGTCCACTAGAAAAGCTGCTGCTACAAATAAACTGAGTAAACCAGAGCTGCTGGGAAGTTGAGGGAAGCCCTCACTCAACATGCCTGATGGGACTTGCTCCTGAGACTTGTTAGTAAGCACATGGCTGGCCAACAGTGATGTCAGCCTTGTACCAGGGCATTTTGTCAAACTTGGGCAAGCCAGGCTCTCCTTGGGAACCATGGTGCCTGGCTTCAGGGGGTGTTGTGAGTGGCAGGGGCAGCCAGAGGCATTCCTCACTGGAGAGACATCCCATCTTATTGAAGTTATGGTAGGCTCAGCCTTCAGATCTGTCCAGGTGTGCCAGGCTGGACTTTCCTGTGTCTTCATCCCCACCATAGCTATAGAGGCACTGCTGCTTTGTGAGGTATTGCTTTGCCTCACCATTCTCTCCTTCCCTTATGCCTCCGTGCTTCAAAGCCTGTTGAGATATAGCTTAGCCAAGCTATTAATAATGTAATAACTAATTCTTCAATCTTACTTCCTAGATGAGTTCTCCTATACTCTGTTACTGCCACTTTCCTTTGAACTTCTCCCAGCTTGTCAGTGTCTTCAGGGTAATAAGGTGCCCAGAATTGAATACTATTGAAGATGTGACCTCACCAACCACAAACACACTAAAACCAATGGCAATGTGCCCATTGGCTTAAATTTACTTTGGGATCTGTCCAAAGAGAACACTGCTTTCCAGCTTGTTAACATCATGTCTCAGCATGAGCCATTAAAAAAGTCTTGGGGCTTTTTTTATTTTTTTACCCAGCCCTATCAAATTGCAGACTCATGTGTAGTTGCTATTCAGCAAATTCTTCAAACTGCTTAGGGCGCTGCTTCTTTACACTGTCCTCCCTTATAGCTATTCATATATTTGCCCTCTAGTTTTGTATCTTTTACTTCACCACACTGTTACTTTCTGTTATTTTGCCGTATTATTTTCTGTCCAAGTTTCTAAACCTGCCAGACCTCCTCATGCTCTTGCTCCATTTCTGTTGTGAAAATCAGCTGCAAACAGGCTGACCATTTCTTTTGTATCAGTACCAGATGCACACTGGTTCTCAGATGAGTTTATGAATCTTCTGAGTGTGCTGTTTTTGATGTTAACTCTGCATCAAACGGGGCAAGCAAGGGTCAGCTTCAACTGAGAAAACAGCCCTGGGTAGAAAACAGCAGCTTGAGCTGTGGGTGTTAAAATACCATTGGGAAAATATACTTTTACAAATGCCCCTCATAATCATTGAAAATTTCCCTTAAGTATGCATGGCTGATTCCTCCTCTGTTACCAATCAGACTAATACTATATTTGCCAAGAGCTAAATACCCATAGGCCTTATTTCCCCTACTGGTGCTAATGAAATATATATATATAAATATAAAATTATATATTAAGTATATATATGTATTTTTTTCCAGGCCAATACACAGAAATGGGTCCAGCTAGAAGTGTAGAATCTTTTTCCAGTATAACCACATGGCTATTTAGTGGCTAATGAGCTCACTTTAGCATGCAGGCATCCTTTGACACTCCCTGTCCCTCTGGAGCTGCTCAGCTGTCCTCCTGGCCTTGTTATAACAACAGACTGATGCTCTTTTAATTGGCATGGTTTCTGTTGCTGCATAATGAGATATTTGTGTTGAATAAAGTACTCCCACCGTATGATGCAATGGCGCTATGCTTTGTCCTGGGTTCAGCTGTAGTAGTCATTTTCCTCTTTCTTAGTATCTGCTTCAGTGCTGTGTTTTGGCTTCAGTCTGAGAACAGTGCTGATAACACCCTGATGTTTTTAGTTGCTGCTAAGTATGCAACAAGGATCGGACTTTTCCATCTCTCAATCTCTGCCGGTGAGGAGGGGCAAGAGAAGCTTGGAGGAAGCAGAGACAGGACACCTGACTCAAACTAGCCGAAGGGGTATTCCATACCACAGCACATCATGCCCAGTATATAAACTGGGGGGAATCGCCCGGAATGTCCAGATCGCTGCTCAGGTTGGGGTGGGTATTGATTAGTGGGTAGGGAGCAATAGTGTTGTGCATCACTTGTGTTTATTGTTTTCTTTTCCTTTTCCTCCTTTTAGCTTCATATTCTCTCCCGTTGTTATTCCCTTTGTCATTATAATTATTGGTGGTAGCAGTAATAGTTTTGAATTGTACCTTAGTTAATGGACTGTTCTTATCTCAGCCCATGGGATTTACATTCTTTCAATTCTCCTCCCTATCCACCCATTAAGTGGCTGGGGGAAGAAGAGAGGGGGTAAGCAAGCAGCTGCATGGTTCTTAGTTACTGGCTGGACTTAAAACACGACAGCTATAAAGGACCCCAAACTCAAACCAGATTGTTTCTCAGAATCAGTTCACACTGCCTCTTGCTGCAATAGGGGTGATGATGCTGCTGTCCTGCACCCATATGTGCAGCAGCAAGGTGCTGGCACAGGAAGCCACCACAACATCCTTCCATGGCTGCCCAAGAGCATGCAGTGTGGGGACAACACCCCCAGGGTCTTCTGTGGTGAGCTGTGCATGTTTCTATGGCTCTAGAAACTGCTACATACCTCCCTTTGCACAGCTCCTGAGACATGCATGCTGAGAAGTATTTTAAAATGGTGCCTTAGTGATTAAGGAAATTGCAAAAATAATGTATTCAGTCTTTATCCAGAAGCAGAAGTATTTCACAGAATGGTTTGGGTTAGAAGGGACCTTAAAGATCGTCTAATTCCAACCCCCTTGCCTTGGGCAGGGACACCTTTCACTAGACCAAGTTGCTCAGAGCCCCATCCAACCTGGCCTTGAACACTGCCAGGGATGGAGCAGCCACAGCTTCTCTGGGCAATCTGTTCCAGTGCCTCAGTGTCTTCATGGTAAAGAACTTCTTCCTAATATCTAATCTAAACCTACCCTCTTTCAGTTTAGAAGTCCCTCTCCAGGTTTCTAGTGGGCCTCCTTTAGGTACTGAAAGTCTTCCTGATAGTGTAACAGTAAATGCTAAGGGGAGATCCTCAAGAAAAGAGGAGGTGAGAGAAATCTGAGGACAAGTGCTCAGTACAAGCAGGATTTATTATCAAATGATATCTGTGTGCCTACTTCTGGAGCTATTAAACCACAGGCCTAAACTACACTGTCTTCTGATGCAATCTTATATTTAGATACCTGGCATTAAAAAGTTACATGGCTACAGACAAAACAATTCCACTTCTAGCTATTTGGCTATAACACTTAGAAAACTGTGTCTTCAGAGGGACGAGGTCAACAGTTTTAATGGAGATATCATCAGTACAAATGCTGGCTGAATCAACATTTCAAGGGAAGGCCAGACTGAGAATTATTTTAAGCCTGAGAGTTTCATTAAAATGGGTTAGGAATATTTATGTCACTTTTGTGTTTAGTTGTCATCCTGCTGAGATGGGATCAATTCAGAATATGGCTATGCATCCGAATTTACGTATCAGTGTATCTTTATATTGATCTGACTGCCTGGGATGAGCATCTGTAATGGATAATGAATCTTGTAATCCCAAGGTACCATCATGAACCCTCAGCATTTAGAATTAACTACTGCTAAAAGCAGAAGTTGTAGAGATACTTGTGAATATAGGCCTGGTTCTCAAGATATATTCCAGTTACTGTAAAGAACTTGTTCTGTTCCTAAGCTATAAGTCTGGCACAAAGATGTATTTGTTGCAGTAATCAATTGCCTTATACCCATAGCTAGATTTATCCCTTCCTGGAAATAAGTATTAAGATTGGCAGACTTCATGGCAAAGATCATTGACTATCTTTCAAGACAGTGAGCCTGCTTCTTATCCAACTTTTACAGCATCACCAGAAAGCCAAACATGCAAACCTGAACTATCAGCTGAAAAGAGAGAAAACAACAGATCTGATTTAGCCATCAATTTACCACAATCACTTGAAAGATGCTGTTTGAACTATGTGTTTACAGTCTGGGGTTGCACCATGTGAACTATGTGCTTTTGGTCCCACAGCAAAGTCTCTCATTACCTTCATAAACCTGTGGAGCACAATTTGACTTCTTTGATTCATGAAGCTTCTTTAGTCCTGGTGCTCTGCATACTGTTAACGAGTAATGGCACTGCTTCATACACAGCAACAGAGAGCTACTTACCCTGGACTCTAAAGCGCTCTCAAAAGGAGGGCCCCTTGGTGTACTTACAGTGGGGAACATGGAGACGGGGCAGCATTCATGAGACTTGCCAAAACCATATTTTGGACATGACCAGGTTTGATAATTCCAGAGCAGCTTTTTCCAGCCCTGCAACACAACCTGTCCAGAAATAGATTTTATCCAGTACTTTTATTTTCCTCCCTGGCCAGATTAAGTCATGGATTTATCCTTCAAGTTTAGAATGATAATTTCAGTGCTTTCAATGAAATTGTAAAAGCTGATATATTTGCTCAGTGAGTGAGTCTGAACAGGGAGTCATGTTTTTTCAGGTTAGTCTGTTTACGTGGATTTTTGTACTTCATATTTCAGGACAAACCCAGGATGAAAAAAGTACTTTGCAGATACAAAACTGTGATGAAGACCTCAGACTGCTTTTGTGGCAATGAATCAGATATTAAAGATGGGATGATAACTTCTCACAGTCTGTACTGAATACTATTTCTGTATAAAGAAAAGTCTTCTAAATAACTGATTCTAGGAGTGCTGTTGACTGGTTGTTGTCTAGAGGCGGGCATAGTGACATAGGGTCTTTGGTCTGATTGTTCCAAATCACTGGCATATCTACAGATCGTGCCCAGTTTTATTGTTTTGTTTTTTTGTTTTTGTTTTTTTTTTTTTTTTTGTTTGTTTTTTTGGTTTTTTTTTCCGTTTGTGTTTAACTGCATGTTTTTCCTCCTGCCCTTTAAACTCCATGTTGCAATCCAATGCTGTGAAATTGTTACAAGTGAAGTCTGACTTTGCACTTGAAATGCTGCTCTTTTACAGCAGATCATTTAGAAGGTTTCTTGTGTAATAGCTCTGAGCTAAAAACAGAATGCATGGAATGATGCACAGCAGAACCAGGGGTAAACAGGAGCAATAAGAGAGGACATAATGACTAATAACTATGGCAACAAGATACTTTCTGATTAGAAAGCCAAGGAATTAAGGGTTTCTTTCAGTTTAGAAAGACAAAAGCTTGCCTTAAGGGTAACCATATATACAGAGAAATCAAATAAGAAAGATATCCGCACTTCAGCTGATAAAGTTCAGAAACATCTTCAAAAGGACATGAGGGAATGCTTTTTGTAAACCTGCTATTGGGCAGCAGAGAGGGTTACAAAAAATCTTCAAGGGCTCCATGGCAGACTATTGAAGAAAGACCTGGGGGTGTTTCCTGGGAAAGCCAAGCTGAGAGGTTAGTAATCCTTTCTCCTCACAGTTACCTGTGCTATATCCTTGGCTCTTCTTGCCCACGCAATGAATTAACAGACTCCCAAATGGTCTAGCACAGACTCTGCTGTTATTTTGTCACCCTTTTTTTTTGTATCCTGCTCTTGCTCTCAGCTGTGAATATAGTCCACAGTGCTTCAGTGAAACTTGCGTGCTTAGATACCTTAAGAATGTAGGTGCCTGTGCATTTCTGCAAGTGGATAAAATACAGATGGCTAGAGGATGTGTTCATGTTACCTGCATACTGTTGTTCATGTTGCCTGTCATGGGATCAGGGTGCCTGTATGACTGGTCAGGACTCCCTGCAGAGTCAGCAGGGAAACAATACCCTATCTGTCTTCTCTGAAGCTGAGTATAAATTGCTCATTTGAAGTTATTTCTGAATACCCAAGGCTGGGTGAAGGTCATCTGAAGTGAATCCTGGCCATGTCATTCTGCTTGCTCAGTTTGCTGGGGCGATGACGCCACAGTGAATACCGAAGTTACTGTGGTGCCTAGGCAGGCATGTGATGAGGGAGCAGTAGCTTTATTCATAGGTTTCCTTGGACAGATTCAGAAGTTTTCAAGTTCTCAAGCTGAGAAGCAAGCCCGTTCTCAAACCAGCTTAGACCAAGGTGGGATCCTTTTGTGTCCTGCTTGATAGAGCATCAAAAAAGCAGTGCAGAGACTAGAAGAGGGAAGCAGAACACTGCAGCTGGACCCTAGAGGGGCCAGATCCCTGCAGAACACAGCAATGCCTACTTTTAACAAAAAAAAAATGATCTGCAACATTCAGATCCAGGATGCTGACATATCCCTTCAAGCTAAATTTAGACTTAGTTGAAAATCCCTTAAAGCTCATGCCCATTCTTAGTGAAGCTCCATCGTCACTTTGGTCTGAACTGTTGCCATACTGCTGAACTCCCAAGATTTGTAGATCTACAAAAGATTCCATTTCTCACTGCCAGGACTCTGTATTGCAGTTGCATATACGGGTCCCTCCACTTCAGCATTTACCACCTTGCAATACTTCTGTGAGGATGGGGGTGAGTGTTGTTATCATTGTTTTCAGGTTGGAAATTGAGACAAAGCTCTGTAATGTGGCCAAGGTCACACAGGTAATTGGTGCCAGAGGAGGAACTGACATGTCCCTGAATAACCCCTGCATTAATGGCTGTTCCAGTTGGTCATATAGACAATCATGACCTCAGTTATATGTGGAGCACAAAAACGTCCTAATATCCGAGCCCTGTCTCCCTTTTTCAGCTGCAACACCAATAGCATCCTTCAGTGCACAAGTGAACAGAGCAGGCTATTCCTTCCTGCAGCCCCAGAACAGCAGTGCCCTCTTAGGTGGGGATGTAAGGGGCAGAAGGGCTCACTGATGATTTCTGCCTGCATTGTGACTGTGTCCCTGTAAACAGCTTCTTTTTCTTGACTCAGTAAAGTCACTTTAAGTGCCAATACTACAAAATGCCTTTCATGATAAATGAATGATTACTGAGTGGCTCTGAGAATGAGTAACAGGATACAGAGACTTTCAGCAAGAGCTCAGAATACCTGAGTTGAAACCAAGGTGCTCTCCGGGGCACTTAACACTTTGTGGCTTGTGTAGATGGCTGCTGGGCTCCAAAGCTGGGTGTGGGGTGCAGTTAAGTGGGTACAAAGAATAACAGCTACTCCTAGAAAGGACATCTGGGGCCAGACACAGGCTGTACTGAGCTGGGGTCCAAAGTTCATAGGATCATAAAATGGCTTGGGTTGGAAGAGACCTTGAAGATCACCTAGCTCCAGCTCCCCTGCCATGGGCAGGGACATCTTCCATTAGACCAGGTTGCTGTAAGCCCTATCCAACCTTGCCTTGAACACAAGTTCCCCAGTGTTTTGCTGCCCCTCTTCAGTCAGTCAGAGCAACTGCATGTGAGACAGCCTCCAAGCCCCTCGCAGCAAGAGAAGCCCTAGTTACAATGAGCACCTACACAGCATGGCCAAAAAATTAGAGAAATGTGGGTAATTTCCA
The DNA here is from genome assembly GCA_032466535.1 of Forpus xanthops. NCBI lineage: Eukaryota > Metazoa > Chordata > Aves > Psittaciformes > Psittacidae > Forpus > Forpus xanthops. The sequence continues at coordinate 19,009 of JASSUY010014083.1, forward strand.
ATTCCACCATATCCCGTCACCATAACACACACTTCAGGGGTCTAGAGCTCTGGCAGTGAGACCAGAAAAATAAAAGCTTCTGATATACCCCAAGGATACCAAGTAATGTAGTTTTGCTCCCTGTTGAGGTTGCCCATGTTTTCTTCCTCCTCTGTGTTCTGATCTGTTTCTCTCTTGCCTTTTACCTTCTACTTCCTAGCCTCTGCCTTTCCAGCTTCTCTGAGATCCTGCTGCTCCTCTCCAAACATGTATTCCGCTGCCTCCCTCCAGGTTTGTCTGACTCATGCTTCTGACTATGGGATGCTTCTGGGGGAAATCTGACCTTATTCCTGGACAGGCAGTTGTACTAATGCCACAGGCTGTACTAAAGTTGCTGGCTTTGGAGATTTCTGTCTCAGTCATATTAACTGTTTAAAGTGCTGTCATGATCCAGGCCACATGGCAAAATACATCAACCTGGGCTAGGGAGGAAACATTCCCTATGAGCTGCCCCTGCAGAAAGGATGTGCTTGTGCTCACTTGCTGGCAATGCATATGCTGAAGAGTGTTTGCTGTCTACTACATGCCTGAAAAGTGTGGGCTTGATGAATCTCTGTCTTATTTAGGAAGTAATCTAAAATAATTGTTGTGATTGTCAAAAGTGTTCCTAGTTGAATTCCTATTTACATCCCCACTAGTTCATTGCTGGACTCACTAAGAGGCAACAGCAGTTACCCAGAGCTCCCACAGCCCCCAAACTTACTGGACACAAACAGGATAGCTGTGTGTGTAAATATACCTCCATCACTAACGTGCATTCTATCGAAACACTTACAGACTAGTTGTTTGGATCCTATGCTGCTGTGGGAATAGGAAGGAAAGTGTCAATACAGGATGACAGCACTTTCTCTCTTTATTTATATCTATGAGAAATGCATGTGTTGCTCCTTCCTAAGCATTCCTGCAAACATATCTATAAATCAATGTAATTTTAACCAGGCAGTCAAGAGGATCAATAATCCCTTGCACTCAGTCTACGATACAACATTGATCCCCCCTCTCTTACCTGCACAATATGGAGTAAAAGCTGAGTGCTCCCAGTAACTGTTAGAAGTTGCCTTTCAAGTTATACATTTTAAGGATGCGCATGTGCAATTGCACTCATCCAAACGAAAAAAGGGCTAATTTGGTGAATATATATCTCATAAGGGATGAGATAGCAGGTTGTGATCTACTGACCATGAGTGTTACCTGGTATTTCTAGAGCATCATCATGTGTGCACAGGTTCAGTGTGAGGAGCAGTAGATGGAGAAACCTATCAGATCTCTTGGTTTATTTGAAGGTTGGGGTAATAGCTGCTGTGGAAGAGCCCTCCAGCAAAATCAGAACTGCTTCTGCGGGTGAGGACCTGCCTGTACAGATGTCCTTAGCACAGAGCAGGAAGCACAAAGGTAGAGCTTTTGGTACTGACATATTTGACTGTTCATTATTGGTCACCTTGCAGAAAGGACATGGTTAATAGAAATATGTATATATATCTGCTGAAAGTTCTTTTTTTCAATTGAAACAGCTTTTATGGCTACTTAAGGTACTTTACTGGCAGAAAGCTAGGGAAATTAAGTTTCTCCAGAGCTAAGTTTAAAGCACTGTGTATCAGCATCTTATGTCTTTATGCTCTTCTTGGGAACTTCTTCCAAAGATCAATTGTAGATGGCTTCTGAAACTCTCAGGTAGATCACTATAGCAAAGATTGAACAGAATTTCATAGCATGTGTTGCATATTGAGAAATAGGAGTAACAATGAGGGTATTTTCTGGCCCCCAGCAGCAGTATAAAGCAATATGGAGAGGGTAAGGAAGAGTCTCTCAGGGACCATACTGAAAGCACAGACTCTCAACAAACTGGGCAAACACTGCCAAATGCTACCACCAGCAAGCACATGGACTGGACATCTTCTTAGGTCTCTGCTGACTGTTGTTTCTCAGGTTCTAAGAAATGCAAGTCATGCAGTGAATGAATATGTGAAAGTAAAATGTTTCTGAATTTTAGTGACTTTGAATGTATTTTGTATATTACAAATTAATAAATACCCCTTATTTTCTCTCATGGATTTAATGCCAAGTTCAAATGCAGCACCTGTGTTGACGCTGACTCTAAAAAAGTCATACACAGGGAAGAAAAGTGACTTTAGTTAATACCTGATATTCAGGAAATTATTATTTGCTTTCCTACAATATATTATGCTTATTTTTCTCCAGTAACAGTAATACAGCTGTTAGTATCTTATATCCATCTGAGTCATGGATACTGTTGATTGAGCAGGATGCCTTTCAGCTCTGCTTTTGCAGCATCCCCCATTTCGGCTCCTAGGATTGATCTCGTACAGGCTTTTCAGTTGCCAAACCAAACCAGTGGAATTGTTAAATAATGTAAGTCTGACTATTTGAGGAGCAACCTGAGAAGGGCATATAAAGTATCACCTGTGCATGCATGGGGTGCTGAACAAGCTGAATGCGATCACCTGTGAGACCTCACTTGGAGTATTGTGTGCAGTTCTGGTGTCCTCAACATCAAAAGGACATGGAACTGTTGGAACAAGTACAGAGGAGGGCCACGAGGATGATCAGGGGACTGGAGCGCCTCCTGTATGCAGATAGGATGAGAAAGTTGGGGCTGTTCAGCCTGGAGAAGAGAAGGCTGCATGCAGACCTCATAGCAGCCTTCCAGTATCTGAAGGGGGGGGGGCTATAGGGATGCTGGGGAGGGACTCTTCATGAGGGGCTGTAGTGAGAAGACAAGGCGTAATGGGTTCAAACTTAAACAGGGGATGTTTGGATTGGATATGAGGAAGCAATTCTTTACTGTAAGGGTCGTGAGGCACTGGAATGGGTTTCCCAGGGAAGTTGTGAATGCTCCATCGCTGGCGGTGCTCAAGGTCAGGTGGAACAGAACCTTGGGTGGCATGGTTTAGTGGGAGGTGTCCCTGCCCATGGCAGAGGGGTTGGAACTAGATGACCTTAAGGTACTTTCCAACCCTAACTATTCTATGATTCTATGAGCTCCAGGAGGGAGGCTTGGAGCTGGAATGAGGGGATGGTCTCCCCAGCACATATGCTTTGCATTCAAATTACTTTTTGGGTTTGTGGCTTTTTGGCTTTTTTTCTTGTGCAAATGGTTTGCAGGACATTGCAGAGAATCTGTGGTGTGTGTTTTTTCCCAGCTGAAGTGGCTGAAGCCTGTCCAACATCACCAGATAGGGAAATGCTCCCCATCCTAAGATCACTCTCCCAGGGTGAAACAAGAGTGGACCCTTGCAGCCTCATCCAGCCCCACCATATGCCATGGGGCAGGAAGCCCCAGAGGATCCCTGTGCTCAAGCAGGCACCACAGGCTGGGGTGGGTGTTGGAGGCAGCTGTGGGGCTCCTGGCAGCCTTTATCTAGCTGCCTGCCATCATGTCTGGGCATGAGACCAAGACCCAAATGCCACCAGGGGATTAAAGAGACAGAGGGACACTTCTACCATCTGAGTCACTGGTGATGACTCTTTTTCCAACAAGGTCTGGGTGTTTTCTGAGCCCATGTGACCTTTTAACTTACAAAATGTCCCAGCCATGGCAGCCCACAGATTAATTGCATAGTATGTATGCAGCTGTTTTTCTGTTCTTTAAAACTGCTGCCTGACAGTCTCACTTGCTGCCCTGCGCTTCTTGGATTAGAAAAGACAGCCATCAACTGTTTCCTGCTGACTTTCTTCCTGCCAGTTTTCTTCCTGCCACTGGTGATCTTACTGATCTCCCTTACAGCACCCCTACTCATCTCCTTTTCAGACAGAAGAGCCCTCCTTTATTTAGTGGTTTCTAAGATACAGGCCACTCGGTACTTTTGATTGTCCTCACTGATGATGCACAGATGCATCCTGATGCATCTCAGCACCTTTTCCAGTTCTGCTGTAGCTTTCTGGATATGGGGAAAAACATACAGTATTCAACATAAGAAAAATCTCCTCCCCTAAAGTCGATGTATCTGTCCACTGCAATATTAGCAGTGTTTATTAGTCACAGAGCAGATAGCAGGATGCATCCAGGAGGGGCAGACAGTTATTCAATCCCATTAAAGTCCAATGAATAAATGATAGATTGCATAGTAGAGCAACCTGGGCTATCAGATGTCCTTCCATAATAAGGAAGTGCAAAGCCCTGTTTCTGGGTGGAAGAAGGTCCCCCTGCAAGCAGCACTAACCTGCCTGGAGAGGTATTACTGGCCACTGTGTGTCACTTTGCTGGTTTCTGATGGAAAAATTTATCTCACAGTTCCTATACCTGCAGTCCATCATAATTTCTTTCAATGGGCTTCACAATTTGTCCTGGACATTGATGAGATATTGTGACACAAATCATGTTTGCTTTCTATTCAGGAAGCCACGCAGTTTGCCACCGCTTGTGTTCAACATGACTATGCCGTATGAACTGCATGAAGAAGAAATGCTGTCGTCTTCTGTATAAGAAATTTCTCCTCTGGAGAGGGGCATGAAATAGTAGGACAAGGGGGAATGGCTTTAAGCTGACAGAGTAGAATCATCGAATCATAGAATAGTTAGGGTTGGAAAGGACCTTAAGATCATCTAGTTCCAACCCCCCTGCCGTGAGCAGGGACACCTCCCACTAAACCATGCCACAGAAGGCTATGTCCAACCCGGCCTTCAACACCACCAGCAATAGAGCATTCACAACTTCCCTGGACAACCCATTCCAGTGTCTCACCATCCTTACAGTTAAGAATTTCTTTCTCATATCCAATCCAAACTTCCTCTGTTTAAGTGTGAACCCATTTCCCCTTGTCCTCTCAGTACACTCCCTAACAAAGAGTCCCTCCCCAGCATCCCTATAGACCTCCCCTTCAGATACTGGAAGGCTGTAGATACAGATTAGCCACTAGGAAAAATTTCTTCACTGTGATGGTGGTGAGGCACTGGCACAGATTGTCCAGAGAAGCTGTGCTGCCCCATCCCTGGAAGTGGTGAAGGCCAGGTTGGACAGGGATTTTAGCAAATTGGTCTAGTGGAAGGTGTCCCTGCCCTTGGGAGGGGGGTTGGAACTAGATGGTCTTTAAGATCTCCCTTCCAGACCAAGCCATTCTGTGATTTTGCAATGGTGAAGCACAACACATGAGAAGACAAGATGGAAACTGACTGACTTTTTACTGGGTATACCTTTTCTGTAAGTGCTTGGCCATAAGCACTTAGCAATTGATTCTTGAAGGGAACAGTGCCAGGGATGGCTCCTGAGCATTGTCTATTAATGTAGGTCACAAAAGAAGAACAAATCTGTTTTTGTAAGTCAAACAAAACTGATCTGGACTAAACTAGTTCAGTACAATTCATCTGTTTGCAAATCTATTGGGAAGCTGAAAGCTGGAAAGGAAATTCATCTATGCACAGGCATGTACTTGACGTTGTGTGAACAGTCCACCCCAGTTTTTGAAGCTAACACTCCTCTGACGATCTGACAACTGCTCTGTGATGAGCAGAGTTGGCAGATGCTGTTTCCAAAGTTTTTCCTGTCTGTGTAACTTTTCTCATGTCTCTCAATGTAGTTGATCTCTCCTTGAAACCCTTCTGAGTCAATGCGCTTACTCCCTCTCCCTTCATTATCTGGTTGCCTCTTTCCCCAGCAATGTTATCTTTGAGAGGACCAGCCTTCTGCCAAATGTGATTATGTTTGACCACTGGCTTCAAATGTTATTACAGAGAATTGATAGGCAGCACTATCACACAAGTCTTGGCTCCAGGGCTAACAAGGATAAAAATCCTTCAGCGAGAATAAAAAGAACAACATGATTTAAGAAACCTCCAAGCATTCATTGGCTAAAACATGGGCTGAACAGGGCTTTTCCAGGCAATGCTCTTCATAAACAAGGGGAAGAACATCTCTGCATTGCACATAGTTTTCATACAAGGCTGGATCTACTGCTGTTGTATGGATAGACATGTTATCTACATATCAGCTAACAGTAATCTGCAGAAGAAAAGAGCCTTACTGTTATTCATAACACAAAGCCCGTAAAAAACCCCATGAGTTTGGTGCTTCTGATGGCTATTTTGGATTGCAAAAGAAGGGTAGACATCTCACTTAAAGGGTCCTCTATTTCAAAGGGGATGAATCTCTTCCAGGTTTTGACAGGCAAATCAGGTGCATGGAGGATTTTTATTGGTAGCTGCACATGCAAATCCCTGTCCTCTGTTAACCTTATCTGACCCAAGCTCACTAGTCTGAACACTGTGCATATGCATGGGTAATGCATGTGTAGGTGTAGATATACTGTATATTCCTACATCGGAGATGTACTTCTGCCAAGTACTAGCTCTTGTATAACAGGACCTGTCAGGATTTGCTGGATTTGTGTGGATTTGCTTTCTTAGTTCCATTAATGTAGCTCTTGAACCCAGGTCCAAAATGCCAGACAATTTCCATAGGTAATCTCAAATTCTTGGTGACTGAACATCTGGGAGGTAGATATATCTGTTTTCACCCAGGAAAAAGGACCAAAGGTCTCAGATTCCTCCTAATATGGGATGAAAACTCATTTTTTCCATGCAACTGGTTCTTGGTTTGTGGCTTTATTGTCTCTTTCTGCAGTGATGCCCTTTAGAGCATATAAGGTATTAAATAAAGTCTTTCTAAAGGAATGAGATATCACCCTGGATACCCTTAGAGCTCCTAACTGACAAGTTAACCCGCACAGCATTATATATAAACGAAAGCAAAGTAATCAATAGCTGCAATAAAGGCTCAGTATTCAGTATTCAAATCTGAAATTTCCATCATTGCTCTGCTCAGCACCTCTGCTTGGAACTGGCTGCTGCTGGGTATTTACCAAACTAGGTATATAAGAACTAGGTATTTTGAGTCTTTTTGTGCCTCCAGTGAAGTCTGCCTTTAGTCAAGCTTTTTCTTTCTTGTTTCCCAACTTTCAGACCATCTTCTTACATGCCAGCTGCTTGCCAGTTGTCTTCCTTTCATGATTCATAATACGAATAAATGAATTTATTATCTCTTTCATTTATTTCTTTCCTCTGCTTCAGCCTCCAGCTAATGACCTAATCATCTTCCTAGCAAGGAGGACTGTTTGCTTCCTTGGATTTTAATAAATAAATGTATTTACCTCAATGACTTTGAGGCAATTTCTGCCTGCTGAATGAAGGATTGGTGTGAGAATATTTAGAAGGCAATGGCTGCATATATGAAACATTTATTACCAGTGCACTTTACAACCTGTGCCATGCACTGCTTGCACTATGCCAGTGTATCTGGACCACAGCACGTATTCATTGCTTCACCTAACATCTCTGGGCTGGCAGTCACCACTACATTTTTTTATTTGCTCTGTTGAAGATTGACAGGGCAGTGTGGTACCAAAACTCATTCTCATTTTATAGCACAAAGTACCTTCACTCTTGGGCTTGCCAAGCTATTTGAATGCTGCTATCACATACAGGTCTTGCTGGTTCAAGGTCTTCATCCCCTGAGGCAAAGTTTGGATTACCAGCACCTGTAGGAACTGCTCCTATTCTTGGCCAATGTCAGGACTCAGCAAGCCAGAGCTTCAAGCAAGAGATAAATGTACTAACAGGCACTAACAAGCAGAGCTGTCAAAATCACCAAAACAATCTGTTGCACCTGAAGATGATAGGAAATAATTTGGGACCTTGAGAGAGGTCTGTCGTAGTTAGGGAGAGGCAGTGCAGAAGATGAAAAGCAGATGAGAGAAGAGATGGAGTGTGATCAGAAGCAGTGGTTAATAATCAGACAGAAAGCGCAATTAAGAATGACTGTTCCGCGATGCCAAATGGAGGAGGGGAGATAATATAATTCCAGAAGTGCTGCCAGAGCATCACAGTACTCTGCCTGCCATTTATTTAGGCAGCAGAAGAGCACTACAAAATGCACACCATCATTATAGAAAATAAGCATTCATTTCTCTCTAATTCACTGTGCAATTAATTAAAAAGTAATTTTTTATTTGTAAAGTCATCATAAGGTTGGGGTCAATTTATGTCTGGCTGAAAACGCAGTCACTATTTGAGAAGTTAAAATGCTGCAGCATTTATCATCTCTCTCCCTCCTGTCCCTTCTTGAAATTCTTCCTCTGTCATTCTCCTTCCTCTGATGAGGTCTTGCCTTGGCCTCTTGGTCCCACATAGCACTCTGTCCCTCATGACATGTCTCTCTGTGCCTACTCCTGTGCTTACATACCTAAACATCTCAGAGAGTGTCAAGTCACTTGTGCTGTGTGTTTTGATCTGAAGTCTAAGGATGCTCCTTTGGCCAGGATTCAAAATTTGTTTGTGAAACAACACTCAAAAAACACTTGAAGGCAGCATAACTGCTTCAATCACATTTCCAGAGGAGGAAATCAAACCAAAAGCTTCTTGAGTAAGCAGGACATGGCCAAACTCCAACACTGTTAAAATTTTTACATCCCATTTTCTTTCCATTTGTATTTCTCCTTAGGTTTAGGCTTTATAAAGCAAGAACTAGTCCGCCTCTTATCCTCAAATGAGAAGCCAGGACATATTCGGTGCTGCATGAATAGCACATACACAGCAGAATAACTGTACACATTCATCTAAAGGTGTCCTTTGTAAAAATTAAAAGGATAGAAGTTTCCACGAACAACTGGTATGTAAATAGATGAGGAGGTGATATTAAGATTGCAGACCTTCATACTTGCTTGGTAGGGGAAATCTAGGTTGCTGTATAGCAGGCAATTTTTACCACAATAAAAAATTGGAGATTCTATATCAACAAGTAGTTTTTAGTTATAAAAACAAAACTAAAAAAAACAAAGGCTAAGTAAGCAGTAAAAAATTGAACAAAGTTCTCTAGGAAGGAAATTCTTCACATTTATTTATGGTGCACTATAGTTAACAGAGCAAAAGAAATTTTAGGCATTTATGTCCAATGGAGAGCTGAACACCCACATGCATACATGTGAGTTGTTTGCTAATAAATAAAATTCTCTGAAGGCTGGGTTATATTAAGCTTTGTTGTCAATACACGGCCACAGTCTTCCAGACTGACGAAGACAGTTTTGTTCAACTGTATGGAAGTCCTCTAGATTTATGTGAATTCTGTAGTAATGAAAATTATTAAGTTCTCGTGTTCAGGAAGAAAAAGCAAAATCCATCAGAAATTAGAATGATGTGTATTCTTATTTGACTTCTTTTAAAAGTCTCTTGCATTATAGCAGCTTGGTTTCAGCTCTTGTTTTATTCCCATTATTTATGCTGCTTTATTATAATTTTTTTAATGAAATTTCTGGGCTTTTTCCATTGAGGTGGAAAGTGCTTCTGTGTTTATCATGAATAAAAGCCACACACACAGGCAAGGCAGGAAACTGACAGATATAAAATTTAAACTCTACTTCAAGACATAGTAAAAGAGTGCATTTGCCTAGAAGGTGGAAATCATAGAATCATAGAATAGTTAGGGTTGTAAAGGACCTTAAGATCATCTAGTTCCAACCCCACTGCCATGGGCAGGGACATCTCACACTAAACCATGCCACAGAAGGCTATGTCCAACCTGGCCTTCAACACTGCCAGCGATGGAGCATTCACAACTTCCCTGGGCAACCCATTCCAGTGCCTCACCACCCTGGCAGTGTTCAAGACCAGGTTGGACAGAGCCGTAGCTAACATGATTTAGTGCGAGGTGTCCCTGCCCATAGCAGAGAGGTTGGAACTAGATGATCTTAAGGTCCTTTCCAACCCTAACTATTCTGTGTTTCTAAGATTCTATATTTAAGCACTTGGAAAAACACTAAAACTAAAAATATTTTCTCTGGTTTTCTGCAGAATAGTACAGAACTGATTTGGTTTCATAGTTAACTATTAAATATAACTTCCTTTCTGTTTTTTTCTTTTTTGGATCTCTATCTAGAATATCACCTTTCTTCATAGCAGGAGAAGTGAGGAAAACACTTGTATTTTCTTATTCAAAACAGCATGTAGAGAAACTCTTCATTCATCTAGAATTACTGAATTTGAATGAAAGTTCAAACTGATTACCTTTAACTTAAACCAATCTTTTTACTCTTCCAAATGAGCTTTTCTTGTAACAAAATGAAGGCTTTGTTACTTTTCTTCTCATACAAAATAAGTAAAGGAAAGCATGTGTTGTCTTCTGCCTTGAACATGTTTATGTTGGAGTTTGTATTTTCATTCAAGGAAGTGTTTAATCCAGCTGTTGGTATTCCTCTTTGTTGTGAGTACTCCTACATCAACATTCATCCAATGATTTCCTGTTCCAAGCACTAATTGTCTAAGCCTCAAGACCTAACACTTCAGTGAAATACATATGAAATATGTAGGGGTCACTTCATAGCAACTGTTCAACTCTGTGCTCTCAGATATTCAGTCTGTCCAGAGGAAGCTTCATTCAGAATCTGGGGAGCTGAGAATGTGATTATTATAACTGGCATTTGGCCAGCATGCTTAGGTCAAATAACACTCCTAACAAAACCAACGTGAATTTTTTGCCAAATCCAATTACTGAGATCCTATTCTCTGTCTTGAAAAAAATGAAAGCCCAAACTAACCTGCATGAAATTTGGAGACTAGGCTTTGTGTCCAAAATGACAAAGTATCCCCTGACAAATGACTGATGCATTCTTCATTACTCAGGTATTGATCTGAAGTCTCTCCAACACTGACTGAAGTTAGCTCACAATATTTGACAAAACTTTTGCTCATACGCAAGACAAACTCAAATGCCTGGGATATGTCAGATGTATAAGTTGATATCAGCAGGTGACACTATATTCCACTGTGATTTAAATCTCTCACAAATCGTTTGGCATCAACAGAAAAGAGATGTGGAATTATTAATAGGCTATTGAATGAGGAAGCACCTGGTTGTGCAGATGTTTGCTGAGATAGATATGTTTACCCTTCCACTACATAAAACAACTAATGATTTTCTGCTTACAGTTTCAAACCTGGTATTTTTCAAACATGAAATAAATCAGCTTTAAATTACAAAGAAGCAAAGGGCAGCATTAAAAGAAAAATAAAGATAATTTTATCATTAGTAAATCATTTTGTATTTAAAAAAATAAGGCCTTAAAACATCAGGATTGATGTAACTCTTCAACTGGAATCAGTTAATGAAATACCATTTCCAGCAAAGTCTATTTTCCAAATGTCACTGTTTTTGTAGGAATAAGCTATTCATTTTACTATTAACTTCAGAGGACGTTTAACTGGGCCAGAGTTAAGGTACAAATCTCTGTCCTGAAATTACTGCAATTTTATTGTCACTGATCACTGGGCTAGCACAGAAATATCTTGGCAAGGGGCAAATGCATTATAGAAGCGGGATAAGTGGCTTTTTTTCTGCCCTGTCTGTATTTATTGGAGGTCGTAATGCTGTGTCCTGGATCAGGATGTTTAACAGGAGATGTCCTTGGTTACAGCTCCTGTAATGGAATTCTCTACTGCTAATACTTGTGGGGTCATCAGGAGAGTCTGGGAAACATTCTCGTTAGAAGCCAGGTGCATATTCCTTTTCTGGTGAATATTTCTTTATGTGTACAGAAACAGCTTTTTCCAGCAGGCTCTATCAAGGCAGACCTACTGGCTGCAACAGACCTGCAGATGTTAGACATCTGGCTACTTCATATAGCCAGGTGTCTAACATGCTTGTGTAGATTGGAGCAAGGCTCAAGCAAGGACTTACACCAGTTCTCCTGTGCCATGCCTTCACCAGTGTTGCTCCCTGTTCTAATTCTGATGTGTTTCGCTCTCATTATTTGTGAAAAAATTTCTGGTTTAGTAATGGGAAGAACACATTTTTTGATGGGATTTTCATGTGTTTATAGGCAAGTGAATTGTACGTATGAGTGACGTATGAATGAGTCTTTCTCAAACTTCAGCATGTGAAGCTAGAGTGTTGTTCAGTACTTTCTCACTTTCTTTAATCACACAGAGAAAAAAACAATGCTCCTTTCCTCTCAGAAAAGGTGGTGACAGCCCAGTTTCACTAGGTTAAGACCAGATTAAAACACAGCTGCAATGCTTGTCAGCTACTTTTCATATGAGCCAAACATTTCCAGGTACCTTCAATTTTAGGTCTTCTGCTTTTACCAAGGAGAGCAAGAGGTGCAAACCATACTTATGAAAATAATTTTGGGTTTAGAATATTCAATCAGGGCAAGGGTTGCAGTCTCAAACTTTTTAAGAAGAATCTATGTTCCAAGTTGGTGGGAAGCTTTATGACCTATCAAGAGTGAATGCATTTAAGTAGGACTTATATTTCTAGAATCAAGCTTTTTGAAAACCCCTCTTTAAAAGGACTGAAATGATTTCATGATTCTTTATGTGAAATGAAAATATCTATTGTTTCTTATGATTAGCCTCCAGAGAAATATTTCCAAATAAAAGAAAATATTGTTAATTTTAAAGGAATAATTAAAAGAAGAGGAGACATTGAGAGAGAAGCATTTGCTTTAATCCCTAAGAAATAATAAGGAAATGATGAGCTAACACTATTCATGATCACAGTCCTGTCAAAGCGGAACAAAAGGGAGCTGTGAAAGATGGGATAATGGCTCAAAATGGATCACATCCTCCCTGATCAACATGAACAATTATTTGTTGGGTGTTTGTTACCATTTTGATTAGCTGCAGTGTTATTGAGCTATAAGAACAACAATATGAATATTTCCTAATCCTGCAGCATGAGGCAACAGCAAGAATATGGTGAGTTGTGAATCAGCAACAATGCTGGAGCTTCCCAGGAAGAAGAGCCCGTTTCTATAGCTGGTTCCCATACACATATTAGGACATTTCAATGGTAAATCCACATCTCCCCCTTTCCTGTCCCCTCCTGGCTTTTACTTTGGCTTGCTGAAACTCAGCAACTTGTTGCTAGAAGAGAGGTTGCTCTTCAGGGGCAGTTTGGATTTTGCTATGGATTTTTTCTTCTGCTTCACTCCCAAAGTGCTCTTATAACTGATTTTCTCTCCTTGTTTTTTCCATGAGATAAAATCATAATCCTCTTTGCAGCATCACAGAATAATAACACCAGGCACTGAAAAAAGAGTCTCATTGAGCTTTTTATTTATTAAAAATAAACCCATTATAATGTGTGTGGCCCTTTCTTAGGGTAGGGCAGGATGAATCAAAGTGAAACAGTAGGTTTGTGTGTGGTACAGACATGTACATGTATTAATTTTGAAACAACTAGCTTGTGTTAAACCAGTCGTACATCAAACCTTGCCCAAAGCCATAACAGACAAAGCTGATATTCCAGGGCTCAGAAGTTATAGCATTTAAAGTTCCATCATTTGCCTTCAAGTTCCCAGATGGCCAGCACCTTGAGTATAAGGTAGACATATTGGACCATTAAACTAGAAAATACTTGGACATACTTCAAGGTAAAAGGATTCAAATAGTTTAAGAATTCTGATCTTAATATGAGCTTGATTGTGTGACCTTCATAGTGTCCCACTTTTAAGGATTGCTCTATTATCATGCAGCTGCTCTCTCACTTCCATCCTTTTCCCCTCCTCTGCCCTCCTCCCTTAGGGATGGAGGGGAGAATCAAAAGGATGTAATTCATATGGGTTGAGATAAGAACAGTCCAGTAACTAAGGTATAACACAAACCACTGCTGCTATCACCAGTAGTAATAATAAGGGAAATAACAAAGGAAGAGAATACAACCACTCACCACCCACTGATCAATACCCAGCCAGACCTAAGCAGTGATCTGGGCTTCCCAGGTGACTCCCTGCAGTTTCTATGCTGGGCATGTTGTGCTGTGATATGGAAAATCCCTTTGGCTAGTTTTGGTCAGGTGTCCTGTCTGCTTCCTCTTGGCTTCCCATGCCCTTCGTCACTGTCAGAGTATGAGACTGAAAAAGTCCTTGATCAGGGGAAGTGCTACTGAGCCATTGGTTGGTTAAGCCATTGGTGTGTTACTAGCGTTGTTGCCAGACTGAAGTTGAAAACACAGCACTGCACCAGCTATTAGGAAGGAGAAAAATTGCTGCTACTGCTGAACCCAGGACATGAGGTTGCTTTTTGAAAACCTAACATTTTCTTTACCTTCTGTATCACCTCCATTACAGAGCACATGCACTGGATTCCCCTCCCTGCATAAGAAATTAGTTGAAAAATGCAAAAAATGTTCTTGTGAAATAAAATACAAACAATAGGAAAGATGAGTAGCTAAAAGGAGCACAATGACAGCTTTATCTTCACTATTAAACTCTGAGTTATTTGCTATTTACCTACTGAATATAAGAAAAAAAAAACATAAGAAAATGATATTTCATGTGAGTGGTCATAATTTCATGTAGGAGATAAACCCAAATATGATTATGAGTTTGACAGTGAAATAAATAAAATCTTAACTTCTAAAAATGAAGAATCAATTTTTAAGATTTCTCCTTTCTCTTTGAAAGAAACCTAAGGTGGCAGGGAGGTGCCAGGGGACTTTTTCTTTAATGAGTTGCAGTGCTATGGAAAAACATTTGATTGATATTTTGGGATTGAACATTTCAGGTGGCAATGGAAACAATGTTGTTTTTCTGATCCATAAATAAAAACTACAATAAAAACAGCTTATGCTTGTAAAAAGCAGCATTTTCTGAAATAAATTTTAACATTAGAGTCTTAACACACTTTCAGTTGAGGTAAGAAAGTTCCAAAGTTCAGAAAAGAAAGAATTTAATGAGAAGTGATTTTTTTTTTTTTTTTTTTATTTCAGTTTGCCATTTAAATACAAACAGTTCTTTTCAATGAATTTAAAGTTAAAATGTCACTTCATTTTGGTTTGGCAGCTAAAAAAAGAAACAAAATGACATTTCAAAATGAAATAGAAATATCATTTTGAATCAATGTTAATATGAAAGGTCACTTTGTTTTCGTAGCCAAAAAATCCCTCTGGAACAGAATAGTTCATCGTTAGGCAGGAATTAGTATTTTTTCAAGAATGTCTTATGGAAAAAGGTACATACTTTATATGTATACATGTCAGCTTTGAGATTATTTGCATGTGGAATATGTTGTCTAGCTGTATTAAACCCATACTTTGAATTCTATACCTCTGCTCTCTTGGAAAGACTTCTCAGCTCTTTGCAGCTTGGGCCTTGTTAGTGATATGGACCATGGATGTAGGACTTCTCCATGGGACCCTGGGCAGACTGCTTCTCCTTTCTGTGCCCGTGAAGTGATCCCACTCCTGTACATGTCCTTCCATCTCTCTTGACTTCTTACAAGCTCCCTTTGGGGTTGCCAGACCCCACTGGAGTTGCAGATGCCGGGAGTTACATTCATGGCAGAAAGGTTCCTCCCCATCATATAGTGGTTGAACATGGTGTGGAGAGAGATATCAGGGTCTCCTTCCTCCTAATCCTCCTATCCCGCAGTAAATTCACAGCTGTTGGACTTAATTTGCATGTTCGATGCTTCATCCCCCAGCTAGGGAATCTACTAGTAAAGGTAAGATTATACTCAACTGTGGAACAGAACTAGTATCATACCTTGCTTTGCAGCATACTCTGGCTTGCACTACAAAAATGTTTATCATTTTTCTCAGCTTTTACAAGCAATTACCAAAGATGCAATTTTTGCACTTAATGAGCAGCTAAGCACTGAACCATTAAAAAAACCAACTTGTAGTCTCCAAATATTAATTTGTCTTTCAAGTGAAAATATTTTAAGCAAAATGTTCAGTTTTAGATACCCTAGCCTGACTACTTTCCATTTTCAAATGATCAGATATCTATTTTCTTTGAGTCACATATATCATAAAGAAGCAAAAAAGCCCAAGCACACTTGGAAGGTTTTCTTATTTTTGGGGGGTTTTATGCTCCTTTTTCTATCTACAGTCTCCACTATTTCTTCATATTAAGGCGTTCGTGGCCTAACACTAGCCAGAGACTGACCAGCTTTCCCTCTTTCCCTATCCTCCATATGAAACTATTTCACTGGCAGTTTCCCTG
>JASSUY010014085.1:0-18853 GCA_032466535.1 Forpus xanthops
GTTCCATGTCCTTTTTATATTGAGGACACCAGAACTGCACACAATACTCCAAGTGAGGTCTCACGAGAGCAGAGGGGCAGGATCACCTCCCTCGACATGCTCCTTCTGATGCAGCCCAGGATACAGTTGGCTTTCTGGGCTGCAAGCACACACTGCCGGCTGATGCTCATTTTTTCATCAACCAACACCCCCAAGTCCTTCTCCACAGCACTGCTCTGAATCTCTTCTCTGCCCAACCTGTAGCTGTGCCTGGGATTGCTCTGACCCAGTGTAGGACTAAAGCTCATTAAGCTGTCATATACTCCCTATATATTATTAGTATCCAACTATTATATCATACAATACTCTCCCCAACAACAAAACAACAAAGAAGTTTCTACCAGAAAATAAGAGTTTAGTATGGTGCTGTAGGTAACTTCCTCATGTTTTCTTCACTTGGACAAAATTACTTAAAACTGAATTTGGATGCAATAAGCAAAAGACTGAACTGCAAATCCAGCTTCTCAGCACATATAGGAAACCATGACAAGATGTGATGAACAGCTGGGTTGTATAGTTACACACTGCACCACTTAGTGCTGCAGTTTGTCAGGTAACCACTGCTCCTGCACAAGTCCCAGCATCTTCTATGAGAGAGAAGGCGGCATGCAAGGTTTTCCCGCGCACCACATTTTATCATAATCAAGATCTAAGGAGCAAAATGGATAAATAACAGGAAATTAAAGAAGCACAGGAAAGCTACATGACAGATAAATGGGATTTTTCTAACATTGCATACAGTAAAGTTTGCCAAAATGTGTTGAAAGAGGAGACAGTTAAATCACATCCTGCTGCAGCTGTCCAACTTTATAGCTAAAATGTTCATATTAATTCCATTAAACAATTAGAAAAGGAAATCCAAAATATTATTACAAGTATATTGGTGTAACACTTTTTTTGCAGATTGAATAACAGATATACTATTCTCAACCTCAAAGGATGATAATTTTTTACAAATAGTGGATATTCGCATCCTCAGGGAAACAGCAGTTGTCCTATGGAAATCTTAGAAAACCTGAACTTCACATTTCTAACAGACATTTTAGAAAGGAAAAGAAAGATGCCCTAGTAGTTGTGGACCTGACTTGTCATTTAGGGGGTCTCACTTCAATTTCCTTATCTGCCAGACTTCCCTTCATAATCGCAGACAACTCAAATTATTTTCCTCAAGCTAGCTTCTCATTTTTAGAATGGAGATTATCATTTAAGTGACTGAATCAAAAAAGTTCTAAACAAAGGCAGAAAAATACTCTTCTTCTGTATTGTTATTTTTAACTCAGTAGAAAGTCACTTGAAAGTTCAGTCTTCCAAAAGCTTTGACTGCATGCTGTTGCATATCATGAAATCAACAAAACACACTATTTGTGAGTAACATGCCTTATATGCAGAGGATTTAATGTCATTGGAGAGCCTCCTATTTCAAAACCACTTCTCTCTGATAAGAAAAGATAGAGAAAAATGAGCACTAGGGAAGTTAATAAACAAAATGCATTCATGGCCCATTACTTCAAATAACTTTACTGTATAAATAGTCCAGTCATAAAATAATGGCCTCAATTAACTTTTAATTCTCACACAATGCATTTGTAATTTACTGCAGGGATTAGAAGTTCTGCATGAATATCACTATTCTAGAAGTGTCACAACTTACAAGAGAAGTACTGACATATTTTCCACTTGATTAAAACCTGTTCCTAGTCTTTTCCTGCCCCGCTTCCCTACTAGACCTCCTTGTGAAGCAAGTGATGAGAATTCCCCGTATAAATGCACAAAGTGGAATGAAGCAAGTTCTGAGACACCCACCCTCCCATCAGCTAAAAAAACAAATGAAATGCTAGTACTGTCACTGCAGCAAACAAACACTTGAGGACAAGACCAAGATGATGGTGGAAAACTCCGTAAGTTACATGGACATTCTGACAGTGGCATGTACTACAAGAGCCACTGCAATGCCCACGACTTGACAGATCTAAACATAATGTGAAAGATCACCCCTTCCTCAGCCACCTTAGTGTTTTCCAAGCTAATGCATTCTCTTTTAGCACAGAAAATTAAGAAGTTAACAGGGAGAGTATCTTTGTAACAAGTGGTTGCTTTTATCCTGCAGCACAATGACTGAGCATTGATGAGATGATAGTCAATTAATCAAACACCCACAAAACACATTCTTACAGTGACTGCTCCATTCATGGTGTCATTTTAGGAACTGACTCCAGTACACAAAGATATTTTTTTTGTCCCTTGGGTTTGACCTGAGTCTGAATGAAATTAAGTGCTAGAGGAAACCAACCCAGACAAAGCTATCAGTTTTCAGGGCATGCTGCAAGACATGCTGAAAAAGCCAGAAAGGAGGAAGGTCAGAAAACTACTGGAAATCTAAAATGGACCTCACTGCTCTGATGAAAAAGTGACAGATTAAAAATATATTAAGAGTTAGCATAAGATGGAGATCTAAATATAAAAGCCTGTCAATAGCTGTTATCCTCAAAACACATTTAGGGTCACATTAATACTTCTGCTTGTGGGTTAATCTAATGCATGAAAAAAACTAAACCAAGGAAAATGAAATATATGAAAAAGAAAACTGCTTTTAAGCTATTATTTTCCTCACAAGTATTCTCTTATTTTAAATTTATTGTTAGTACAGTATGCTAGCAGCTGCCCCTAATAAGCTCTGCATATGTCCAAGCAAGCTGCATACACTGACAAAGATGCCTCTAGTTTTGCACAGCACACGGCTTTTTTATATGATATGTTCTCTCTTGAAAGCTACTCCCTCACAAAAAGAAAATTCAGCAGAATCTCTAATAGCTTTCATGTTTCAGTCTAATAGGTAGCGTGGCATTGCACTGCCACCCACCTTCGCTACATTATTGCACAGCACATTTAACAGACATTTGCTTCCTTCATACAGTCCTTATGTGCAGCTTCTGCAGGACCTTAGTATTAACATTTAACAGAGTCTATGAGCATAAAGCACATTTATGAACACCTGCTAGAACATTTTACTTGCCTTAAGAGTTTTATTATAACTGCTCAATTTTCTTGCTATGCTTTATGGGCCAAATCCTGGTCCAGTTTAGGCTAAACCCCCTTTGACTTCAACAAGAAGCAGATTTGACTGCATATGGGCTTCCATACAAATTCAGTACAGCTTTAAACAAAATGGGATCACTGGTAAGCACGATACTGGGACACAAAAACCCAGGGCCTAGCATAAATGAACAAAACCCCTGAACACAGCCTTCAGACACAATTAAAAATAGCAACAAAAAAATAAACCCTACACCTACAAGTCTGTAACCTCTCCACTGCATTACAAAAACCCCACTTATTCTCAGGCTGGAAGTAAAAGGCACATGGGCAGCCTATGGCCTCTGTGTCTTGGGCGAAGTTCTACCACCAACTACTGCCTCTCAGATCACTCACGGATGCTCCTGTCACCAAAATCTTTGTCCTCCTTATTAAAGCCACCAAAGGCCAGAATCTGACAGTGCTGTCATTGATCTCCTCTGCAAACATCCAGTCACAGCCCTCCACAACAGCACAAAACAGCCTGGAACAAAGCACACAGACTCAGAAGGTGTTGCTGGGGAACAGTTCAAGGAAGATGTTGCAGAGGAAGCTACAACAGGAATATTCTCCTCTAAGAATATTCAACTTCATTTGAAAGTACATGAACATTACTTTGACCATTGCTACAGAAAGCCCTACAATTGCAAAACAGACAGTAAACACTAAACAATATGGCAATGCCATTTCTGTTTCACACAAACTTGACAGTAAATGCTTGATTCAATGTATACTATTAAGCCCTCCCAAAATCTAAACAATTACAAAAATGAAATTATAGACAAAATGATGAATGGTGACAGATGAATTGTTAACAGATCTAGCACCATACACAAAAATCATTGATTTGCTCTTATTACTACATAGATGATCAGTGTATGAGGTCCTAGTTGCCAGGTTGCTCTGAATTTTTATTAATGCTTCAATATCAGAGATCCAATTTGGAAATCAATGCTTATTTCATCATTTTTCTCTGAAGGATCCTATTATTCACAATTGATTTAACAGAAATGAAAGGCTTACCATTAACAAGACCCAGCTGCTGACACTTCTTAGATGAATTATTGAACTTCTGAAAGTGAATAACTTAACCATCACCAAGACTTATTATCTGACGATTCTCATACCAGTAAGTGTACTTACAGTTACAGAACCAAGTAGTAGAAAGTAGTTTCTTTGCCACCTCCTTAAACATTCATCATAAACACTAACTAAAAAATAAGATTTGCAAAGATACAAATAGGACTTATGCACGAAAATGCAGTTACTGGGAGCTTAGTATCTAACTGCCTTTTTTCACTCTTAGCCTTCATCTTCTAAAACTCAGAAAGATACAGGTCATTTCACGCTTCAGAAAAAGGAAATCCAATTTATACCAAGTTATACCTCTTGCCATTAAGATTACTATAGGCAAAGATCCCAAGAGTTGGCCATACCCTGTCAAAAAGCCTACGTAAGACAATTATTAGTTCCCTTTAGGTACAAAATGAAGATCTGTCTTACAAATTGAGATAAAAAGTAACAAATATTAGACAATTTCAATTAGACACAGTACTACAAATCCACCCCAAAAGCAGTCTAAATGTACAAAACAGGAGGCCTATGTTTAAGATCTGCCATCTGATCTAAGGGGCTATCTGCTCAGAACATAAATCCATCATGCCCATTTTCCAGTCTATGAAGAACTATGCATTGCTCAAGGTGAACTTAATTCCTCATATAAGAGCTTTCGTTCTGCAGATTACAACCTAATCAAAAGTTCAGTACCAAGAAAGAATATGTTGAGAAGGGCAGTCCATCAGACCAGCCTCTGTGTTGTAATCCTACAAATAATCAACTTCAGCCTCAAAAACTATGTGTTCTCTAGCAGGTATACTGTTAATAATGAATCCTGCATTAAATTAATGAATCATGAATCAGCACTGAGAAGTGGTGACAAAAATCTTGAGTGTCAACAATGTAATACCACCCAGCTGCACTGGACTACAAACAGTTTACTGTCAAACACGCAAAGAGGTGGGCTGAGCAGTATGCTAACCTTAAGCCACAGGTTAGCAGGACCACAGCTGTCTAGTAATGTATCAAGAACAACTGTTCAGCAGTCAAAACTAGTGGGCATTTCAGGTCTTACTAGACTTCTTGCTAGTCTGCACTACTTGGCTGAATATGCTTTCAAAAAAGCTGTAACAGTAGCTGTCTCCTTTCGCATTCATGACACTTGCAGAGCTCCGCTTTATTATACCATCTCTGTAACTGCCCTGAAGACTTCAGCTCAAGACCAAGTTGAGACTCTAGGTACAACACAGTCATAGTCACAAGATTTAGTGGTGACTTGGCAGTCCTGAGGTAACGGTTGGACTTGATGACCTTAAAGGTCTTTTCCGACTTAGTTGGTTCTATGATTCTGTAAAGTCTCAGGGATTTGTAACACAGATTCCTGCCTTCCTTTTATGGTAGAATGACGAAATGACATACCTATCATTTTCAGAGAGGCTTTAATTCCACAACTGCCTAAAATCACTAAAGCTTCTTCTTAAAGCCCTCAACAGATTTGACTGCTTGAACACTGCTGGAGGCAAAACATCTGAGCCTTTTTACTAGGGCTACTATCTGAGGAAGGTACTCTAAGAGCAAACCAATCTCTCCTCAAGCACCATATTTCCCTGTCCCAAACCCCTCCGTCTGTTTTAACCCCTATCATATTGGAACTAACTCTTTAAAATTCTGCTTACATTGAACAAAAGGTTTAAAATTTAAGGAATATGGGAAAGAAAAGGCTCTGACAGACAGCCTCCAAGTCTTACTGTCTTAAGAAAACAAGCTAAAATAATGAAATTATGATTAAGTTGAAAATCTTCAGGAATCCAAATTTTTCAATCTGCCTCTTCCCTAAAGAATAACACTTCTGAAATGGAGAATGGCTGGCTGTAACTGAAGTCTGGTTGAATTTGATATCTGCATAAACTAATCTCAGCAAGTAGGTTATAATAACCTTTTTTTAAGAGACATAGATGTTGGCAGATTGCCTGCCTTTCCTGCACTCATTTTTTCCCCAGTATTTTTCATATTGTGAAATACCTCTTAATGCTATAAACAAAGAGCAGATTGCAGAAGTGGTCCTAGTGGTTCCAATGGGAATAACGTGGTCAGAATCTGGCATTCAACAAAGTTTCCATTTCTACATAGGTTTCATTTATTTTTCAGTTTAAAAATAAGACCATATTTTGGCATGTAACTGGAGCTGCTCCTACCACGCAAAAGAAAAACACTGCTGGCAAGCCTGAAAGCTGTTCCAATACAAAACTGTGTTGGCAGAACTTTTAGAAAACTTTTTGACAAGAGGCAGAATTTAGCATCAGCATAAATGGGATAAACTTCAGCGAAATCTATCACATTACAGATGCTTACTTACTGCAGGTCAGAGTCCACATTAAGTTTATATAATGCAAATATAGTTATCTGACACAGAATTTAAACGCTGTTGATCAAATTCTGTTTATTTTCTACTTGTATATGTTAGCTTCAAATTCTCTGATCATTCTTCTGTGAATGATGTTTTTCCTCATACACAAACACTACCATGCTATATTCTAAATACCATGACCACATCACACTTTTAACGTAAGATTTGTTCAATTCAGGTGCCCAATGGTTAAGATACAGTTGCAAGTTTATATTCCTGCATCCATTACAGGCACAGAAGAAAATAAATGTGGCATAACATAAATCTGACATTTCACATCTTCCAAGGGTTTGATTTTACAACTTATTTTGTAAGATACCTTTTTATATGTCATATCCACATTATTTTTTAGAGCATGAATAAGTTAACCAATGTGTAGCAGTGGTCCTTCAACACTGATCACGGCAACATTTGATTCTCAACTTCTGTGTGGAACAGTCAACCATGGAAGCATTCAGGTACCTGAAAGATAGGTGCCCATGCCCTTCGATATACAGGCTATAATTGGATGATGGATGTGACAAAGAACTTACAAGGTTATCTACACCATTTTAGATCTGCTGTTGAAATCAACTGAATTGAGTCCTTCTTGCCAGAGAGGAAAAAAGGCTATGTGATAGCAGTACCAGGTTGCTGAGGTAAGCTTATGAGTTTGAGGAAAGGGTCAAGCACGATCCTCTTTTACCTTCTGACTGAGAAATGCAGATTGTTCTTACTGTGGAAGCAGAGTCAGTAACAGGAACATTAAATCAGCTATTGCAGGCAGTGTGAAAGCATGATAAAAAAAAATAACTAGCATTCTCCAATGGGTACTGTTTTTCCCCTTCTTTAGTGGTTGTGTGATCATAGCTTTGGGAAGCTCCATGATTTTGGCAAGATGACAACTTTTGTCTAATGAATACAGGTTCGATAACCTAATTTTTAAACTTCCATATCTGAGGAGATCGCAATAGAATTTCATTGATTTAGAAAAGATAATTCTCAATAATTCAAATTCCTTTATCATCTTGCTAAATATCAAGTTCTGCTGCAAGCAAACAAGGAGAGAGATTGTCGCAAAGAACAAGCAATATGGAGCTTAAATACGTAAGCATTTCTAAACCCAAGCTCTAAGCACAAGTTACTTACCCTACAGTTGACTTGACATTAAATGCAGTCACTTGAGTATCAAATTGAAAAGCTCCAGTGTTTTGTTCTTTAGGGGGGGGTTGTTTTGGTTTTTTTATGTCTTTTTTTTTGTTTAGGTTGGGGTTATTTCCATTTCTTTAATTGTGCCTTTTTTTTTTTTTTTAACCTGTCACATAGTTACTAGAGATAAAAATTACAAACAAATATAGACTGGATTTATTTACCTTCATATTCTTAAGAGCTTGTACTCAACATATCACAATTCACGAACTGCTTCAAATAATGCAGCTAAGCACATTCAAAACACTTTACTGTAAAAGTCAGTATGCCCACACATAAGGTATCTTTTTCAACAAAATATAACATTTATTTTGGATGTTTATTGGCTTAAACAGTTCAACAAATAGGAAGAAAAATAAGCTATGATGATTATGTGTAATTAACTTGACCACCAATGAAATTATTACATTGGCCAGATAGAGGTAGAGCTTCAAATACTCT
This sequence comes from Forpus xanthops, assembly GCA_032466535.1. Classification (NCBI taxonomy): domain Eukaryota; kingdom Metazoa; phylum Chordata; class Aves; order Psittaciformes; family Psittacidae; genus Forpus; species Forpus xanthops. Next base: position 8,204 of record JASSUY010014085.1, read on the forward strand.
TAATATGAAGCTACTTTAGGACTGAAATTCTAACCAGTGCTCTCACAGAGAAAAAATTATACAAAGTGTCAGTGTAGTATGCCTAAGAATTGGTGTCTCAAAAATCATCACATCTTCAGGAATTTAAGGTCAGTTTGCCACTGAGTATAGCAAGGCGTGATAATCATCTTATTATTTCCACTGTGGAAATAATGTACTACATATGTTTCAGAAAGAGTGCTTTTTGAAAACAAGCAGTCTCTTTCTTTCCATATATTACCAACTCTAACAGAGGCACATTTTTATTTAGGCTAAATCATGCCTTGTGGGACATGCTTATGAGGTAGAAAAGCGGACATGCAACTGGCATTTGAGACATATTGCCAGTGCAAAGCTGCCAAAAGCACACAGCAGGGAGCATGTTTTGGCTATCACGAGCAGAATAAGCATGTACTCCTTAACCACTGCCAGCTGGCATTTGTTTCCAAATACAGAATGCTCACTAGGCAGTTTGGAGACTGGACATACTCCCAGCCTTAAACTACGCGCCCATAAAAATATGCTGCTGAGATACCTCATTAACCATGTGTGCCTCCTAGCTTACTCCAAATGAAAAAGACTGAATGATGCAAAAATCATGTACTTTATGTACAAAAAAAGTATTTAAAATACATCCTAATGTACTCGAGTGCTTACAGCAAGAGGGACAGTATTGGAAGAAGCTTCTGCCAACATCTGACAAAGCAGAAACATTCTCACTACTCCATTATACGCAGATAGAAAAAGTGAAATCCAGAGACAGAGAGTATTAAGAAAGCACAGCGATGAACAGCAAGAGTAGCTGGCACTGTGATTATGAACTACCATCATGTTTAACACAACCTCTAGCAATCCTCACGACAGACGCTCCTTGCTTTATGTGCCGGGGCAGATTTGCGGGTAGAAGATTAATGGCCCCCTCCATCTGCTAATGACTATATAGGTCCCTTGGGCTTTGCACCAAGGGTACTTTGCCCTTAGGATGAAACAAGAAATGTGAATTTGTGTTCATTTCTACATGTGCCTACTATTTCTAGCAATACTCCCAATTGCTAAATGTATACTATTTCAACTTTATCTACCAAAAACATATTTTGTCACGGCAGTTCAGCTGTGATTCCAATTAGATTTTCAAAGACATCAGTTAAAAGGAGAACAAACCAACAGGGGGGCACTTTTCACTTTTAAAGTGCTTACCTGACACAGCCTGCATTGGTATTTTCCCTGCGAGCACTCTATTCATTAACTCTTCGTCACATTTTCAAAGTGACTCCACTCTTTTGGATTTCCCTTTCTCTACCACTGATAGCCTGCTGTCATGGACCAAGCAACTTTGAAGGAAGAAATGTACCAGAGATTGACATGCAAAAGAAAGAGCACTAATTAAAGCCTTCATTTCCTTCACAGGATTCTGTGAGTGAATTTTAACTTACCCCTGTAACTGTACCTTTCCTCCTGAGAGCTGGAGACAAATCAGAAGGAGCTTGACACCAGCGTAGTCTTTGTGGACCAAAGCCAGTTTGACAACCTGGAAGAATAAGGGGAACGAGCAGTTACAAAGTGAAGTTTTAAAGGAGTAAGGCAAACATTCTCATCGCCAGAACAATGATAGTCACAGCAAAAATAAGGGAAGACTTAATGCTCTCCCCAATATCCACAAATGAGAAACCAAAACCATAGTTGCTTCACTATGTGTCTCTGAATACAGGTGTCTCAGATTCATTACATGCTTTCTTACTTCCTCTTTCCACTGAATATCCCTATCAATTGCAACACTGACCCTCTCCTTAGTTCCAGCTCAAGGAACAAGTAGGTGTCCTTCCCAAAATTACCTGTGAGCACCCAAGGGAATTCTACAGCCAGTCAACTGTTTTTGCAGTACCACCAAACATGCACCATTAACTTACCCCAGTTTGCACAAGGTAAGTTTGGAAAAAGTGAAAATCTGAAACACCTTTGCTGCAGAACCACCAATACAAAAAAAAAATCTCTAAGAAAAGAGAAATGTGATTTCAGTAAGGGGACTGCTACCAATCCTTTCGATCCAACTAGACACTTTTTCTGCCAACCCACCCCTGCCCAACAAGAAAAGCAGGACAAAGGAGAAAGCAGTCAGAGAAAAAGAAATTAAAAAGGGATTGCTCTGTACTGCCCTTTTTCATCTTCAGCAGACAATTGCCTGGTCTCAAATAGACTCTACCAGTGTACAGAAACTGTAGCCACAATAGACAATTTGTTTTTCTCTCTCACATCAACAGTGTTATGAAACAAAGAGTGTTGAACTAACAAAGTGCTTTGCCTGTCCAACCCTTAGTACTCATAATACTGCTTTGAACACACTTCGCTACTGGCTTTCCAAATCAGGCTATACTCTAAATCAGACACACATTTAACATTACTGAAATAAGTTGAAAAACCCAACCAAGAACACAAGCCTGATTATGTGTAAAAGAAGCAGATATATCAGCAAAGCTATTACTATATCACAACTTTGTTAGAACCAGCAGAGCTGCTCCCAGATCACTGACCTGAACCTAGTGAAACTGCCTTCTTATGCTTCCTCAACAACTCATGCATTTCAGCTTTCATTTAAAAGTTAAAGAAATCACCTTCCCCTTTGAAAGTACGATGCTTGAAAACACATCCTGAGTATTACTTAAAAACAGAGAGCAGCTAAAAGGGATTCAAAATTGCTAATATCCCCTGATTATTAAGTCACTCTCAGGTCCTTCTGGAAGCCTTAGACTTGAAAAGCTTGAATCTCAACACTAAAATAAAATAAAATATTAATGATATTAAAAACAAAATCAGGATTCAATGAAGGTAAGGGCTACAGCCACAGTTTCCCTTCCCTGTTGTATGAGATAGTGTATCTCCTGCCCAACAGCCTGCCCTCCCTGATGTGCCTCCTCAGTTCCCATCCTGTGGCGTGTACAGGTAGTTAGCCTTTGGAGAGAAAAGCCACTGAAGTTATGCATCCTACAGTGCACTGACAGCAATCATTCAAGCTTTTATACAAGCCCATTGTACTTCAGCACAATGGCCACACTCAATCTGGTCCACAGAGAAAATACAGCAGCCTAGATTGATAGTATCTACGTACACCACTGCTGATTACATATATATATGTACATATACATGTCTCAAACAGTTTTTCTTGAAAAGCTGAAAAAGAGTCTTAACTCTTAAAACTGAACCACAGCTAAAGTACTTAAGTACTGTTAAAAGGCATTTAACATTTATGGGGGGAGCAGGGAGGTAACTGTGGATACATTTCTCCTTCCTTTTCCCACAAGTAAGCATTTCTGCACACTGACATGCTGGATAACAAAAAAACTTGTTCTTCACTACTGAATTTTCCAATTTGAACATACAGATATCAGTACATAAAGTCCATGTTACTTCAGTGAAATACTGCCTAAATGACTAATGCTGGTGGAATTACAACTCAAGTAACATAGATTATTTGATAGTCATCAACTCAAAGGAAAACTGAAGTCTCACGGGGACTTCTGGTGATGTCATTATGACCTTACACAAATGTCAAAGACGAGTAGTACTGATATTTTGCCTTGGCACAAAGTTAACTCACAGAAATATGAAACAACTCTGAGAAAAACAGCACATCTTATATTCAAGCTGTGTATTACAAAATACGAATGCTCAAGCACGATGTCACAACTAACAATGAATGGTGAGTCACTCCATCAACAAAGAGTACACTTGTCACATGAGGCCCAAGGGACATCTTACAGAGCTCCACTAGTCACTCTTATCAAAAGGGGTTTTTTTATTACACAAAACTGTAACTCATTTCAAATTTATTATGTGTTACGCACCTTCCCAGGCTTGTGAGGAACTCACCTATGCTAACCACAGCCAAGTCCAGCAAAGACTACCACTTGACATGCCTTTCATTTATTTGTCAGGGCTACTGTCAACAGCAAGACTGCGACTAGTCAGGGCAGCAGCACAGGGCAGAAGTACTTTGCACCACAGAAAGTTTAAACTTGCTCCTTTTGCATGTCCTCTTTACAAAACCATTTTCATTGTAAATTGTGTTAACCATGAGTACTACACAAAGAACTCCTCTGATCCCACAACGCATAGTTGTTCCCTTCTAAGAATATTATTAAAACAACTATTTAGCGTAATTTTTATGATACTTATTTTCCTCTGTGGGAAATCTTCTTACAGAATCAGACTAACTTAGGCTGAAAAGGACCTCTAGAGGCCATATCCTCCAATACCCAGCCAAGGCAGTTATGAAAAAGTTAGATTTTGTTCAGGGTCTTGTACAGCCAATTTTTTTAAACCTCCAAGGGCAAATCCTGCAATATCAAAGGCCCCAGGTCAGAGTTGAACTATTTTCATTGTTAATTTGTTTCATTATGCCCAGCTCGAATTTCCCAATTTCCATGCGTAACAACTGCACCTTGACCTTTGTCTGTGCACCCCAAAAAACATTACCTCTCTCTGTTCCATAACAGACCATCAGGAAATGGAAACCAACAACTCACCTTTATTTTCTATTCTCCAGTCTGGGTAAATCCAGATCACTCAGCATCCTCTTGTATACCACATGCTCCAGCCCCCAGACACCTAAGCATCCCTCCCCTGGGCTCTCTCCACTTTGCCTCTACCTTTCTCGCACAGGGGACCAAAGACTGGACACAGCATTATTTTAGGACAGCCTTGTCAAGAGCAAGTCTCATTCCTCAACCAGGTGGGCATACTCTTGCTAATACACCTCAGCAGGTCATTAGCCTCTACCGCTGCAAGAGAACACTGTTGACACATATTCAAAGTTGCTTTTTAATCACTATATACTTTTATTCCTACAATTCCCCTACTGCAAGAATAAAGAGTAGAAATAGAAGAAAGTGAGTGATTGGCATGGTCACCAAAATACCCCTTGGACAATACTACAATATAAGCAAGAAACTAACGTAGCTAATACTGTTAGTGAAAACCTAGAAAGGAAAGAAGTGGGGCATGATTTTACAGCCACAAAGGTGAACCCAAATTTTATATTAGAAAGGATAGCAATATCCCACATCTGAAGCAGTGAACTTGCAAAACAGTACAGTAAACCTGAAAAGTTTCTATCTCCTTTTCTGCTGAATTTTTATAGGAAAATATTTTAGCTAAAATATTAACATCTCCTGATGACTGAAACAAGGTGGCTGCTCCACGTTAAAACTCTTTAAAATACTTATGAAAATGCAATAAAGTCTTTCATATATTTCACCTTGATCATGCAGCATTGCTTTACAGTCCCCTGACATACCGGGCACCATCAACTACCTTATGTTCTGCTCTCAAAGCAAGTTCTTCTGAGGACAACCTCAGAAGAGCAGCACAAAGGATTTGACAAGTAAATGCACTGCTTCATGAATAGCATCTCAGATCATCTAAACACAGATCACTCTGGAACAGCTTTTTTGGTTTTTTTACAGTAAGCAAACAAAGAAATATCTACATTTAAAGAAAATTAAATGTGGTTTAGAATGTAGGTATACAACTTCCTGCAGTTTATCCCAGAAAAAATAAAACACACATGATCTGTAACTTCCTTTTACTGTTCTTTGAACTCGAGATTGAAAGCTTTAAACAGTAGGATTTTCTTTTTACTTACTTCTAAGACTTTTGCTAAATTAAATTCCTGAATAGCATCTAACGCTAGAATATTTCAATGCACCAACAGCATGGGCTAAAATACCCTCTGGAAGAAAAATCATTTCTAATCATTATTTTGAGATAGCATGTACTGCATTACTTTGATGTAATGAGCAGTACTTGTCACATACTTACCAGCACTAATTCCAAAGCATTCACAAAGAATCTAGACATACATCAAAACAGATATAAGAGGAAGGAGATGTGTGAGAAGGAAGATGAGTTACTTGGACTGATCTACTGAGAGCAATCTTGCTTGCCAGGCAGCGTAAAGCATGCCCTCTCAGGGTGTGAATCAGGTTTCATTCAGAGACCCAAGGAAGGCAGTTTTCTATGCACCTTTGTAGGATGCTACCCATATGCAAGAATGGGTTTAATAAAGATTCTATGTATCATTTATTTAAAGCTTGTCTTTTATTACTTTGCTACATATTGCTGCTGCCTGGAGCAGCTTTTTCATATCTACCTAGGAGCTAAGAACTCCTGAATCACAACTGTCAAGCACTCCAACAACAACCAGAATCCCCGGACCTTAAGATTATGCAATGCAAGTTCAAAACCTGTCCCCATAGCTGCTGCAGAAGTTCCACAAAAGAGCAGAAAATATGCTTTAACACTGAAAAATGGACATGGAAACACTTTATACACATATACTCATTTTTGTATACTGTAAGCAGGATTCTGCATATTACAGACATATCTAAAATAAATAATCCTTCAGCAACTTAATAACAGTGACAGACATCAAGTATCTGTAATATTCTGCAACCATGATAGAAAAGCCACGACAAACACACCAGAGCTCTTGCATGGTGATGGTGTTAATGCTGTCTCCCTAAACTCCCCATACCACCCTACTAAAAAGTGGGAGACAAGCTGTAGCACTGCACAGGAAGTAAAAGGGAAGTCAGTGCCTCCCTGAAGAGAGATCCCTCGGCCTGTACACAGCACAAACACACACATCAGCACAGGATTCAACTCAGGTCTGAGGTTCTACATACAATATGGAAAGGTTTTGCCGTTGCTTGTCTTATAAGGACAAAACCCACCCTATGTGTAAAGTTTTTTTAACAACTCCAAAACTGACACTTTTCCTTCTCCAGGTTTTGGATTTTGCTTATCTCTTCGTCCTATCCTCTCTGTTTAGCTTAGAGAGGACCTCCAGAGTGCTATGCTAATTAGCACAGCTGGCATTCCATATTAAAAATAAAAATAGTCAAAAAAAAAATAATATCTAGTGAAAAGGAAAACTGAATGAGCTCATGTGCATTTCACCATTTAATTAGTACTGGCGCATTTCAACTCTATCTAAATAATTTTAATTCTGTCCTGACTAGCAAACTTGCTGTAACTGCTGAAAAAAAAGTCATAAAAGTTAGGCATGTGATATGAAAGGGTCTACTGCCCTACACACTTGCTATAAAGCACTACAAAAATGCATATGGCTGTAATCAAAGCTGACAATAATAAGCTCACTCTGTCCGGACAAAATAAAGGTGAACAATACAGAAAACTTGGGCTGGTGTAGAAAATAAATCCAAACTCTCCAAATTATTACTTCAACAAACTACATAAATATTTAATAAAATGAAGTTCTTTTTGCTTTCAATAACAAGAGTAGCACCTAAAAAAAAAAAAGGTAGAATAGAAATTTACCTACATGGAATACAAACTCTCTACACTTCCCTGTATTTCAATTGGCTTTTTCCCAGTTGGCCTAATTCTAGGGGTTTATGTCTGTACTTCCTACATGTTCAGCATTTTCCAATCTATATACCTCTAATATGAACTAAACTATAGATTTCAGAGTTAAATGACTTTTCAACTCTTAAAGATTTCCCAGTATTGCAGCAAATGAAGTACTGCACATTACTTTGAAGGAGGAAAATACAATTTAACTGACATTTCATCAGTATCTTGGGACTCAAAGATTGTCTCCTGTAATACTGAATATTTAATTAGAACACAACCTACAAAGAGGCAAGATTTGACACAATTTTTTCCCCAAAGTCTTTCCTAAGCTTTAACAGTAGTTTGCACTTAAAATATGCATTTTAATAGACTCTGTTATTTAATTAAGGAATTTCAATAACTACTGTCTCCCCTTAATATATAAACAAGGAAAGAGTCAATGATACTGAAAGAGAACATACTCAATGCTGATAACTTACAAAGTTCAATGCTATATTATGGAAGCTACAAGTTATTAAGCAGGCAAGAATATATATTAAAGCCTCATGCATAAACTGCTGGCTGAGAAGGGTTAGACGAAAATTGCACTGTGACACAAAGCACACCTTAACTGCTCACAATAGCGGGATGACACCAGACAAGCTTCTTACAGCATCCCACCAAGGAGTGGCTACTTTTTAAAATCATTGCTACTAACACATACTTGGAAAATTACACCCTAGGGTCCAAAAAAGTGGAAAATCAGAACTCTGTCTTTAAAATACCAGTATTTCACACACCAGTTGGCACAGATGTGGGTGAACATGACTGCAACTCTGATTTTACACATGTAGATCTACAGAATTCACAGGGACTTTATTCATACTACATACCTCTCCCACCACATCCATATGGACAGAACTGTGAAAGTGGATGATCCCTTTCAGATACATCTGGTTCACACTCCTGCTATACACACTTGTGGACACCTCATAACTAGGTATTTGCTAGAATAACCCATTTGATTCTAGAGAAACATAGATATGTGAGGATATTGAGCCTTCTGCACCTTTCCCACTCTAGAGACCCATTAGCCCTGAAACAAGCTACTAGCAATAAATCACTTTTACTACAGATACAGACAAAACTACTTCAGTAGAAAACCAAAAAGGCATCATGGTGAAGCACTCCTTCATGGTGTCACTCCTTCTACCTGGAAAAAAACTGATTTTTGAGTATAACAGAGATGCTTTACCATACTGCTACTGGGGCGACTTAGCCTGAAAAGGTAAGTGGACTGCAAGATCCCCCAGCTCTGCAAGAAAGTGCAGAAGAGAATCAGGTAAGATGTAAAGTGCAGCTGACCATTTACTTTGGAGCCAGCCTGCACATACTTAGTCATAGTATAACAAGAACCCACCTTGAGGCAGATCCTATACTGGTAACTACTCTCATTTACTGACACTTTCACACTACTATAGAAGGACAAATCCTGCAACCTTTCAGTTAGCAAAATGTATTTCTCTGGAAGCTTACCCATATAAAAAGCTGAGGACCAACCTTCTCTGATCATTAAATCAGGCTCAGACAGACCCTGACACATCAAGCCCAGGGGTTGGTTAATGTTTTAAATCAAAAACTGCCTTTCTTGGTAAAAATCAAACACGCCAGCTCTCAATCTCTTATTTCAAGAGCCATGTTATTTTCAGTTTTGCTTCCAACTCTTCCCAAATGACATAACCACAACTGAAAACTAATGATGTCCACGTAGCAACTTTCACCACACACAACTGGTCTAAGTTTACATTGTCACCACTTCACCCTAAATCAGCTTCTCTCACACAGCACAGGCTCTTGCACTAGGTATTCAATTCCTTCAGTTAATCATAACATCATCTATAATTAACCTATGCTTGCTAAACTCTCTCATGAGAACTCTTCAAGAGTGACTGAGACTGTTCTTCAGCTCTTAATTTCCTCTCTTTGGGCTGTTGCTGTGCTGTCCTGATGGGCATTCTTTGGATACAGCCCAGTCCTTGGGCAACAATATTTTGAGTTGCTACATTAAATCTTTTGCTTTCAGAAGCCATGTTACTATTACCTATCCCTCTTCAAAGCATTAAGCTAGACAGCATTTACCGCCAATGATTAAACCCTTCATTTTGTGTTACACATAGCTTGCAAAAATGCTATTAAGCACGTCTCACCCAAAGGCAAAATATCAACGCAATCAAACCCAGCACAACTCTGCCAGAGATTCCAATGACCAAACTGCCATTCTCAATACAGACAACAGCGTACCGACAGAAAACATCGAAATTGCATAAACAGCATTCACATTACCTCCTTGTACCGGCGCTTGCAACGCACAAGGCACACTGCTGAGCCCTCACATCGCGTTTGCTAACGATGCATCCCTGACTCGCGGGCAGCAGCAGGGCTCCCGCAGACCCTCACACAGCACACCCCGCTCCCACAGCGGGAATCCCTGCTCCAGCCCCGAGCTCCCAGCACCGTCCCACCGCAAGACACGAAGGTGAGCTGGCTGGCAAAGAGGATTTCGCTCCTCGAAGGAGCAGAAGGGCCGCCCTGCACTGTATGCCTTACCGGCCACGAACCGAGTTACTCAAGTAAATAAGTATCCTACACGAACGGGGATGAAGTAAGTAGCCAGCTAGAAGAAACCCAGTGCACACCGTGGCTCTCTCTGCTCTGGAATCTCATTCACCAGAGCGCACCACGTCTGGGATCCTGCTTTTATCCTCTGAATCATTTTCTACGGCAAACGCTACCAAGAACCATTAGCTTGCTTTAACGCAACTATGCAAACACCAAGTATTTTTGCCTGTTTCTCGGTAGGATAACTACTCTCTGATGCAGAAGACTGTAAACAGGACAGCGAACGGCAGCTCAGCGGCAGCCGCAGCAGTCACTCTACCCCGGTTCGGGGCTGTCAGGGTCCCGAGCACAGTTCAGCGCTTCCTCAGCACGACTTCACGCTATACCGAATCACTCCCTCACGACGTCTCGAGTGCGCTTTTGTCTGCGAAGCAGAAGGAATAAGGCGCGTAGGCACTAACGCGAAGCCGATAACGGGCTCAACGCGGAGAGAACCGCGGCGGCGCCGCCGATCCGAGCGACCCCCTCGTAGGTACGAGCCCAGACACGCTCAGGAGGAGCCGACGAACAGACCGCCGATCCCGCCCCCCCTTCCGCGGCCGCCCCGCTTTACCTCCGCAGCCTCGCCCCGCCACTGCAGCCGGCAGCCGCCGCGGCAGCCCC
>JASSUY010014086.1:0-11156 GCA_032466535.1 Forpus xanthops
CCAACCTGACCTTGAACACCACCAGCGATGGAGCATTCACAACTTCCCTGGGCAACCCATTCCAGTGCCTCACCACCTTACAGTAAAGATTTTTTTCCTCAGATCCAATCTAAACTTCCCCTGTTTAAGTTTGAACCCATTACCCCCTGTCCTCTCAGTATAGTTCCTAATGAAGAGACCCTCCCCAGCATCCCCATAGGTCCCCTTCAGATATTGGAAGGCTGCTTTGAGGTCTCCACGCAGCCTTCTCTTCTCCAGGCTGAATAGCCCCAACTCAGCAAAGTTATGAATGTTCTTATTGTGGTTCCTGTGGTTTGAAAGAGGTTGACAGCTATAGAAGATGCTAAGTTGTGATTCATATGTGTTGATTTGCAATAGCATCTATAAAATGCACATTGTCACCATGAATTTTAATTGGGAAATAGGATTTATTTGCCTAGATTTAGAACAGTTTAAGTTTCAAGGTCTTCACTTTTTCTGAGCTTTGTTGTTCATCTAGAAGCCTTTTTTCTATATTATATCTTGCAGACGTGATTCTAACATTTTTAGGTTTACACACAATAAACCTATTTATTATCTTGATTACAGGAAACTAGGTCACACAGCTGTTGCATATGGAAGATTTTCCAAGGTGATTATAGGATGCAGAATTCTTCATAATATCATAAGAGAGTTTAATTTACCTGAAGAACATTTTGTTGTTAATTAAATATTTCTATGGCTGTTTAGTTTCTGGTACTTTCTGCCAATCTAATGTTTTTACTTGGCATCTTCCCAAATTGCTCTTATTTTTATACACTTCTCCTTAATGCTTTAATGGGCTGAGCTTCCGTTCATCTTTACCTGTAAAGACTCAGATAGTGTAAATTTTAATCAATATCTTACAATCACATTTTTATGATTTCTTGTTTCCTTATAACAAGTATGGGTTATTTCTTTTCATTTACAAAATTTTTGTGAAATTCTATCAGACATCTTGTACTTTCTCATAAAACAATTTTCTATAGGGAAAATAGTAAATTGCCTGTATTTCTTTTAATATTTATCACTGTGTTTAAAACGTAACTTTTTTGTAATCCTGTGCCCAAGGAAATCACAGACTTATTTTTTTAATGTTTGTGTAATTCTTTGGAATTAGGTTTATCATAACAATCAGGCAAGTTTGTTGCTCTGCAGACTGTATAAAAAACAGTTGTATGGTATCTTCAGAAAATGTTTAACTTCTTTGATTCATATGTAGGTCTTTTGCTTTAAATAGCCAAGTAATTAAAATCCCACTATGATGAGAGAACTGGCTTTTATCCAGAGGTTTTCTATCTCTGAAAAATTTTCAATCACTGCCCAGGATGTCTGTAGCAATATATAAAGCATATTACTTGATTTACTACTTTTATTCTTCTTGACAACTAGCCAAATGTCCTGAACTGTGTGAGTGCAGTTATTGCCTTTCCTCTACACCTTCTGTGTTATTCCTTTTGTAAAGTGCATTCAGATCTTTCAAATCACCAGTAGTCTTTCTGTTTCAGTCATGTCTCTCTTGCAACAGTAATGACGTCAATGCAGGGTTGCATTTTTTTCCTTTAGTGTTTTATTCTGTTTTCAATCAATACACCTCTGAATTTGATTTTCAAATTTATTATTTGCATTATTTGTTTTCGACAATTTTATTGATATGGATTTAAATGTACATTCAGAAATGCCAGAATAATAGATCTTCAATTCAGATTTATAACTGCCTCTTCATTGAGTATTTTTGGATATTTAACTCGTATGCAAGATTTAAACTTCCAGAATCAACTAAACACATTTCACAGTGCAGTCAAAGATAGCACAAGGGCAACATGTTTTAGTGTATTTTAAACCTGCCTGTGTTCTTGAAGTGCTTTGTCACTTGAAACATCAGCCATCTGCCAGTAAGCTTCTCTTCGTAGCGAAAATTGCAAAGGTTGTAGTGAAGCAGCATTAGTGTCATAGTGTGACCACAGATCTCTTTGATCCTTTTTAATCTGGTTTCAGAGTTAGTGTAGAGATTTCAGTGGACTTATAGGTTGATCTCTTCCTGGTAATAGTTTAAAGTCTTTGGAGATTCCTTTTAATCTGTCCAGGATTTTTTTTTTTTTTTTGCCTATGCCAGCAAACTCTTTCTGTGATTAGATTCTTGATTTTAGGGTTTTCATTCTTTTCAGTTTCTGATGGTTGTGCAGTTATCAGCTACAGGAGAGACCTCTAATATAAGGTTCTCCAGAATCTGTTTTTAAGCTCTCCCTCCTCAGCACTGCTGTGCAGGTGGTCCTGATAAAACCCCTAATGCAATCTGAGCTATAAGATATCAAAATTGAGAAGACAGAAAGCTCTTGTTCGTTCTTTGCCTGTGCCTCACCACACCTGGCTTTCTTTCCTGGTCTGTTGCGGAATGAGTTACCACTAAACTGTTAAAGGTTCAATCTGTAGGTTGTTTCTTTGTTGTGTGGTTTTTGGTTTTTTTTTTTTTTTTTTTTTTTTTTTTTTTTTAATTACTCGTTTTTTGGGGTTTGTTTAATTGGGTTATTTTTTCTTTGTTTTTCATTCCATAGTTCTGGTGTAAGTTTTATGAACATATGAGGGAATGTGGCTTTTTAAGTCATTTGTCTAGGACTTAATATTTTGAGGATGCTACTAAAATCCTGCTGCCAACACTGCCCAAGATATCCCAGTTTTGTCCGAAACTCACAGGGCAGTTTTGGCCTTTCTATCTTTTACTTAGTTTTGTTAATTCTCTGAGTAGATCCCTGTAATACGCTGTGTGGGTTACTCACCTTTGCTTAATATCCATTTCCCCCTCTTTCTGATGCAGTTCACTGAGCTTTTGTGTTTCCATGGAGTGTGTGTCTCTGAGGAAGCCATCAGGATATTTAAAATTAACTGCCAGTCCTCCTTTCTTTTATGTTGTGTGATGGCAAATTAGTGTCTTTAGGCAGATTATCTCAGCCCTCCCTCACTCTTCAAGTCTTGGACCTGAGCCAAGTTGAGAGATTATGCCCAGTTTACTAGATCTTTCTGGCCAAAGACTTGCAACAAATTAATCAATAAAGAACAAACTATGGAGTTTAAATTTCTCAGTTAATGTTTGGGGGTTTTTTATTGCGCTTCAAAATGTAAATTGATTTCTTATGTTCTTGCTTTCAGAAATGTCAACTCCTGACTTGCTATCCATGATTACCGAGCTAGAATTACAGTTAAATAAACTCACTTGAATGTGAATAATAAATAATTAGAAAAGAAAAAAAATATCAGAATTCCCCAAAAGTAATGCATCTATCAAAATTAACTGAAAACTGTTTCCTGGTGATTTGTGCTTTGCTTGAAATGTGGAATGAAGTTATTTAGAACAAAAACATATACTGAATCAGTAAAAGATATTGAGATGCCATGAACCATCAGTCTCACTTTTGGTATTCATCATAAGCTTTATATGATATAGGAGTTCAGTTCTCATGTATCAATGACTTTTAGTCTATCTGTGAGACTGTGGAGCTGCAAAAACTATACACATAAGGCTAAAATCTGCTTCATTCCATCAGGGATAAGATTTCAATATTGAGTGTTGATCCAAAGTGTCACCTGTCATAGTTTCCATGCTCTTGAGTCATTGGCAGGATGCTACAGAAGAGTCATCTCCCTCTTGATCTTTTCTCTTGCCATCAGATACATTTTGTGTGGGTATTTTTGCTTTGAGGTTGTTTTTTTTTTTCTTCCTTTTGTGTATGGATTTTTTTAACATATTTTTTCCCTGTTTCTGATTAAATATTTTTCAAATCCTAGAGTACGTTTTAATGCATTTGCCTATTTTCTTTGGTGTCTGAAATGTTGCTGCAATCTTCTGGGTAGCAGTGGCCATGTGGTCTTTTCTTTGCCTTTTATGCTGTGGTTTGCACTTTAATAGACTGTAGGTAAAGCTGGCTTGCTGTGTCTTGAGTGGAGGCTGGCCTGATTTGCTCCTAATTTCTCATTCCTAGTGATTAGTGTGCTGTAATGTTAAAAGCTGTTCTACAATGTAAGATATTCCAGGAAACTTTAAGCCTGAAAACTGATGGTCTGTACAAGTTGACCAAATAATTATCAAAAACATATTAGAATTGAATGGAAAGGACAATTTTTCTTTTATTTAGAAGAGTACTATAATTTGAATGTAAGTCTCTTGACTAGCATTGGCGTACAATCACACATCATGTTACTATTATATATGTGATGTCTGTGTATGTATAGATACAAACTAAAGTTAGTATACTGCTTGTTCAAATATTATTCTTTTCTACATCTGATTAAAAAAACTCCTTTACAAGAATATCCTTTTCTTTAGGTCTAATTTTTACATCCTGTTTCTTCAATAAATCATTTTCTCTCCTGCTAATGAGAAGGATGCTCTGGTAAAAGGTACTCTTCTAAATTATTGAAGCTCAAGTAAATTCATGCGCTGTTTTAGAGGTTATATTCTTAACATATACATTAACAGTAACAAAAAAAAGGGGTCAGTTTTGGCTTTTCTTTTCTTTTTTTTTTTTTCCAGTCTATCCTGTTCCTGATCTTTAGAAAATCTCTTCTGCTTTTCTAGCCAGATGTACTTAGTAAAGTGGATAAGCACTGTCTGATTCAACATATATTTTTGCAATTCACTTCCTTAATCATATGACAGTATGATTCTACCTGAAGCATTCTATCATGCGTGTTAATGGTATAAATGGATAAAATGGTATTTTATTGTATCACGTTCATGGGCAAAATTAGAGTTTAATATACATATAGGAAGTCTGTAATTTTGTAATTTCACAGCACTAAAAAAATAGAAATATAGCTATATCAGTGAGTTTTATCTTGCTTTGGTTATTAAAATTATATGCATAGCAGAATGCTTACTTATAAAACCCATTTATTTCTTTTAGGGTTTTTAGGAACCTCATGTGAAGAAAAAATAGACCCTTGTGCGTCATCTCCCTGCCAGAATAATGGAACCTGTTATGCAGACAGACTTGCCTTCTCCTGCAGTTGTAGTCCTGGATTTACAGGACCTACATGTGCTCAGCTTATTGACTTCTGTGCTCTGAATCCTTGTGCACATGGCATTTGTCGCAGTGTTGGAACCAGCTATAGATGCCTCTGTATCCCTGGTTTGTACCAAACATCTGTTTTGTAAAACTTTGAGTATTTTTAAATGTATATTCCATATATAGTTTAAAATTATTTTTTTTTTCTTTTTAGTGTATAAAACATATTGAACAGATGTTCTGTCTGTTTAAAACAATGTTACAAATCTGTGTATTCCATTTGGAAAATTAAAAATTGCAGACTGAGCACTGAAAATACCCACTGAGATCCATATGGCTTACTTGTTATCTACAGCTGTATTATAAAACTACAGGATAAATCTTTTTAAAGGGGGGTATCAGAGTCATTGGTTATTACAAACATGGCTTTTGTGTCACATGGATAATGTGACACTGATCATTGTAGAAGAAGTGGAGATGAGGTAGCTGAACAAAGGTAGAGAAGGAAAAAAAATTGGCTACTGCAAAGGGTTCAGCTCTTCTGTGTTTACATACATTACCTCTCTTGAGAAGTTTCAGTGATAAAGTTTAGATGAGTATTAGCTAGTATAGATTCAGCATATGGATGAGTATAGCCAGATTCAGCTAGTAACTGTTGGACCATATACCCTAATAATGCATAGCATCTGGGTTGCGTTTTGCTTAGCTCTTGGGATTTTTTCTTAATTGTACCAAACTAACAGAATATTAGAATACTTAAAGCTTCCGTTACACATTTTAGAAATGATAATTAATACAATAAGTAGAAGTTAGAATGAATGATACCACTACTGCTTAAGAGTTTACAGAATGAAAACCAATGATATTTGCTTCCATAGGAATAATTGTAATAATTTTGGCACTCTTTTTTATTTTTTTTTTCTTTTTTAAGCTGTAAACTTGAAAACTGCAGGGGTTCAGAGGAAAATAAATTCCCAGTTTACCAGGAATAAGCTAAAGAGTGGGATTGGATAGTTAGTAGCTCTACATATATGTAATGCTCTGACATGCATATTCTACAAAATTCCTTTCAGAGGAATACCTTTATCTCTGCTGCTTTGCCTTGTCTTGTGGGAAACCAGCCACAATTCTTTAGCTCTTTTATCTTCCTTCTCAGTTAGCAGGATGTGCAGGTATCCTACCAATCTCATATTTACAGGTATTTATGGATTTGGGGAATTTGTAATGAAATATACTAATGCAGCATCTTTAGAAGGTGTCAGAATTAATCACTGCTATTTAGAGCCATGAAAAAGACCATTAGATATTGGTTTTGGAGAGGTACTCACAAGTAAACAGAAGGCAATGGAAATTTATAGTTTGGATTTGACAGATTTATAATTTGACAGATTTATAATTAATTTACTTTTTATAAAGGAGAAAATTATGAAAGTGAAATGGAGTCAATACATAGTAGTGTCATCTCATAATTGTTTGTTGTCTAGCAGAAATGAATTTACACCTACAGGATTAAAAGAATTTCAAGTAACAGCTTTAACCATTGAGATGTATTCACTTATTTAACAACAGCAACAAACCCCTCCATTTTATGGAGTGTTTCAGGAAGCATCCTCAATTCTTCTGCTTGTGACTTTCTGGAAACCAGAGGGTAGGTAGACTTTTGTGGCAAGATAGGTCCTGGTGGTTAAATGACCTCGAATGTTTTCAGTCAAGATGTTTCTGTGAATGGCGTGGACAGTTTTCATCTGAACAAAAGAATGTCATTATGTAATGCACAAGAGTATTTCCTAACATGTATTTTGTTCCATATATTTCAGGAGGTGAAGACGATAATTCTTTCATTACAAATTCTCAGTCTTACTTTTTGAAGTGTTTAAATGTTTTGCTGCTCATTTGCATAATAGAGAAATCCTTAGAGAAAACAATTGGTATTGAGATGAAGAGCAACAGATGTAATCATATTTAAATAGAGCTAGGAAACCCTGTCTTATTGAGAGCACAAACTAGAGTTCATCAATTGATAATAAGTTCTATGTCTGACCAAATATCTTTTTGATTGTAGATAGTCAAAATTGCCAGGTGCTGTTTTCCTAATTTCATTTTTAGATCTGAGAATTTAATAGTTTAATGTTTTCCCCTTAATTTTGGGTATTATTCTTCTTATGCAGCTGCTAGAAGGACTAAATAGCAGAGGGAGTAAACAGGAAAAAAATGTTTGAAGTATAAAAAACATCCATAAAGATGGAGAAAAAAGAGGTCAGTGGGTAGGGCTATGTAAGTTACTTGATAATATCAGCCCATTCTTTGTTTGGATAGCAAGTATTTTGTTAACTGGTTTGTATTCATATCAGAAAACTGCTGTTTTTCTAGCTGTAGAATGGTACAAGCAGTTAAGACATGGCCAAGAAAAATCTCTACAGATGGTGGAGTAACTGCTGAGATGAGGAGCTGTCTCACTCTGGACAACAAAGAAAGTGATCAAAGTGTATCAATATGTTTTAATATTTACGCGGTTTTTAATATATGAATGCAACAACAATTGACTGAAAAAAACAGGGACTGAAGAAGCACATTTTTAACATTATCAGTGCCATGCCTGTATACTCTTGCAAAGTTGTGAAAAGATTTGTCACAATTTAAATGAGTTGAATTGTAGAAATCAAAACACAAGAAGATATATTCTACCTTGGGATAGGAAGATAGTTCATGTCAGCAGAAACCTGGATTTCCCAATTAGTGCGAGAAATTTTTCTTCTGACTTTCTGTTATGAAAAGGGATTTGATTGTCTAACTGGAGTATTTGGAGTTGTCCAGCACCAGTGCCCTTTCCCAAGTCATCCATGGTAAGAAATACTACGCATTTCTTTTCCCACATAAACCAGAAGGTTTTTATCTTCTTCAGCATATTCTATGCCTCTGGCTCAAACAAGCAAACAATCAAAAAAAAACAAGTGTCGTGCTTTTTTAAGTTAAAGCAAACTTAAACTATCGTTTAAGCCTCCCACACAGTTTGCTTACTCACTCCTCCCTCTTTCTTTCCCCCTGCTCCAGGGGGGGGAAGAGAAGGAGAATTGAAAGAATGTAACTCCCACAGATTGAGATAAGAACACTCCAGTAACTAAGGTATAACACAAACCACTACTGCTACCACAAATAATAATAATGATAAGGGAAATACAGGTGAAGAGAATACAACTGCTCACCACCCCACGACCTGTATCAAGCCTGACCAAGCCATTAACCTCCCTCTTCGGTGTCACTGCCCTTAGTTTTTACATCCTGGGCATAAGTGCTGTGGTATGGAATACCTCTTTGGCTACTTTGTGTCAGGTATCCTGTCTCTGCTTCCTCCTGCCTTCCCCTCCTCCCTGGCAGAGTGTGAGGCTCAGAAAGTCCTTGGTCAGAACAAACATTACTGCAATAATTAAAACCATTGGTGTTATCAGTGCTGCTCCCAGGCCAAAATTCAAAATACAGCACTGCACCAGCTACTAAGGAGAAAAATGACTGCTTACTGCTGCTGAACCCAGGACAGTAAGCTAGTTGAATATTTTTGGAGAAATGAAAGTTGGTGTTTCTTTTCTGGAATTTGTCACCTAAGACTGATGATAAGTTGTTGATGGATTTATTCAAACTAATTCTGTGTCTCTCAGGACTTCAAAGTAGTCACAGACGTGTCATGTAATGGAAACTTGTTTTTATTGAAGTAACATTATTATTAGTAGTAGTATTAAAGCTAGCCACATGAGAAGCCATAGAAGTTGCAGCCAGGACCATATATGGCACACCTGTTGAACTTTTTTTGTTGCTCCGTGTGTCAAATTTGATGGAAAATATATATGTGTATATATATATTAAATCTTTCCAAACCTTTTGTAGGCTGCTGTAAATTTCACTTTTAAGAATGACAATTTGTTTCAGAAAGAATTCCCTCTACATATATCATTTTTTGTTTCATATAGAGATGAAAAAAATGCCAAATTATGTGAGCTTGTCATTAACCTGCAATAATTTAGAAACTTGAATAACATTTCAAGAAATTGTTAAGAACTGAGCTTCAGTGCTAGCAAGATAGGGCCAGTCAGAATGATTTGTTTCCTTCTTTTATGCCTTTTAATTTTTAAGAACATACAATTATGTTTGTTTTCATTTTTTTTAAAGTCATACCAGCAGGATTTGGACCAATTGTCTTTAGAGATTTCCCTGAGTTAAAGGGGTAGTAGATAAATTGTAGTCAACTTCTGTGTAGATCAACATTTAGAATGGATCATAATACACACTTTACCAATGTTGTGTTATTGTGTGTAATGTGGACAAGAGAAATTAAAATTGGGGTTTCTAGTATTGTTATCAAAAAGCAATTTGATAAAGTAGGACGGTTATGTATGGGTATATTAAAAAGCTAGATTCTATTTACAGTCTTGCCTGTAGAGACTTTGATGGTCTCTATTACTTGTAAAGTAGATGAATAAAATTTTTGTGCAGTTTAGTAGCATTATCAAAGGTTCATAGGTTAATGACAAACTTACTGTACTACGGAAATATATTATTATGCATAAGGAGGAAAGAAATTATGTCTGCCTCTTGACTCTGTGGCTTTCTGGCTTGCAGACTCCCAGCATTTGTGGGTTAGCTCTTAGACTACTGACTTCTTTGTACAGGAGTCTTTCACTTTCAGACATGTCCCTGAATTCCTATTTGGTTTTGAGATGTATTAATGGTAAGTTTATAAAATGATGGTTTAGAACTTTCTTCTAACTTGCTTATAGTGCATATTTGAAACAAAATGTTTTAAAAACTTTACAACCTGACTCTTATTTTTGTGTTGACCTCTAGGATGCCATAATGGTTTGGTTGCTGTTTTTTTTTACTTTTTTTTTTTTTTTTTAGTTATTTCTCAGAGGATATAATTTCTTATTAGAGAAGCAAAGTGCTGCAGAGTTTTGTTCATATGTATGACCTGAATGCCATCTTTCCTTTATGCACTCTTTCTACCAGCAGGCATAGTGTCAGCCAGATTTTTATCTGTGTTACATCTGCTTCGAAAATTAAAAGAGGAATTTTAAACAGTTCCAGTTATCCTAAGGGCTATGAAAATCTTGCTCAGTAGACAGTTTGGTTTCCATGATTTTTTGGCCAGTGTTAAGATTCAATGAATGATAAATGATAGTAGTTAAACTTGCATATCTGCACAATTTGCAGAACATGCACAACCAGACATTTACTACTGATTTTTTTCATGTGTTGGCTTTCACTGTGGGCATCGTTTTAGATAACCTGCATCATCAGCTTGTATAGACAAGCTAATTTGTATAAGTTAACTTGGAAAGCAGTCTAATACTTCTGAATATTCCTATTTCCAGCATGGCGGGGAAGTGTGCAAGTTATTTCCAAGTTAAATACACTTATTACCTTATACTTAAATACCTACTTTTGTATTATCTGTGTGATTTTAAATTGCACATGAAACTATGTCTTCAAGTATATTCTTCCACACCCCAATTATCATCTGACCTTTAACAGGTAGCAAAGAGATGCATGTTTTTTTGTGCTTACCCTATGTTAAAGAACTAATCTTGATAAAAAATCTTTGCTCATTTGCTGGATTTGTCATCTTGAACCTGGTTTATGAAACCAGTGGGACTACGTTGTGTCTGTTTCTTTAGTCCCTCAACCCCAATGTGTTTTCTTCCTTCACTTAAACCTTTTCTCTTAAGCTTTTTTTCCTATCTCCATTATTTTAACAGGGCATCTGTTATCAATTACAAATGCACATATTTAATATATTGGTTTTAATTTTATCTGACCAAAAGCAAAGAAATATGTGCAGAAATTGAATAACTAAATGTGACAGAAAAGTTTTGCGTTTGGCTTTCTTAAAGACATTGAGGTATGGAGTTCGAAACTGCAGTATGCATGTACAGACATTTAACACCTGCCCTGAACTTTCAAAATATATATATTAACACTCAGAGAACATTTTTAGGGAATAAAAAAGAAGAGTGTCAGAAAAAAAATCCACAAGGTATTAAGAACGGTGCCAACTTGAGAAGTACTGCTATGGAGATTTTTTGGCTCATGCAGCTTAATAGATGGTTATAGGAGCATAGATCTATCTTGGTGCCTTTGCAGAGG